>RJWM01006001.1:0-86578 GCA_004363535.1 Dasyprocta punctata
CTCTAAAACAACTCTGCTCAAAATTCTCCCTAAGCCAAAAGTTCAGATAGAGAAGAAAGTGATCAACACACTGGTATCTATATGGCCTTGAGCCATCTTGGCAGCCATACTGACTGGCAAGTTCCATTTAAAAATATATGTTACGACAGTTAAGCAGCTGTTATTTCTCCATCTTTTGCCAACAGATTATGTGCAGCAAATTTTGTTGTTTTTCCATTATTCAAGACTCTTGGGTTATCAGTCTTCTTAACAAATGATAACATACTTTATTGCAAGACAAGCTGTTTGAAGATGGAGTTGGAAAATAAGTTATTTAGGGCAAGTGAAAGGGGTTTTGTGCATCAGATGGTTTTAATTAAAGGAATGATAACAAATCTGCTTCTACTTTCAGAGGCGATACACCTCCCAGGACCTGAGATTAAAATTTTACTCTTTTCCATCAAATCTCTACCTGGATCTTCAGATGTTTTCTATTTTTCTGTTAAATGAGAGAAAATTTTTGGCATAAAATATGAGAAGTATAGGAAAAGACTGACACCGATGGCTTTTCCAAAAGGGGAGAAAAGAAAGACTGAGTTTACTTTTTTTGTTTCTGAATTGTTATGTTTATACAAAGTCATTAGTATCTAAAATTACCTTAGCACAGATGTGTGTAACTTCTATTGCTCCTCTTGCTTCTCTAGAAATAGCAGACTTTCTCTGACAGAGTACATTTGCCATTCCTAACCTTTTACTAGCAGGAAATGTACTTAGCGCCCTGTTAGTATGACCAAGATGGGCATTTAGGACCCTGTGTAATTTTTTTAAGTGTTATGGCCCTCTGATGTGCACAGTTTTTGTATGCCTGAGAAGCTCGATTTCACCTATTTTGGAATCCCCTCTGAATGTTTGACAAGTGTTCTACTTCCCCTATCAAATTGTGGCCTTTTCCTGGTTTCCCTCATAGTATCATTTACAAAACATATTTCAACATGAAATAATAATAATTTTACTGCTTCCCTACACAGTATATGACCCACAGCTGTAGTGACAATAAGAGGGTCCTTTTAAAATTCGAGTTTGATTATGCTCTGGGCTACCACTTGCAAAAGAAATTATAATAATAGCATTCAACCACATCTCTATTATCCCCAAGACAGAAATGAGTTCATACAGATATATATAAGCTTAAAAGTAATTCTAAATCTCATTTTTCTTGAGTATAGCCACCCAAGCAATTACATGATATTCTAGTAGTAAAAGTTACTTATTTAAAAGTGTATTTCTTTCCCCACTTCTGATTCTCTCTAGATCTGTTAGTCACAAAAACTTTATAAAGTCACTTTTTAAAAGGATCCACAGAAGTATTATACATAATTCCTTTTATCTTCAAAGGGTGAAAATGGAGAAAATTTATCCCACAGTACCTAAATAGTGCCATCTCAGTAAAGCAGCCTGGACCTCCAGGGCACATTCTGAATAAATAGGGCCATGTCACTACATGAAATGGTGAAGGAATAATCTTACTTTTACCTTTTTCTTGTTTGCTCTACAATGACCACTTTACGCAACACATACTAGGTTCTTAACAATGAGTATTGAATAGACAAGCATTCCCCCCACACCATAATCCACTTAACTGAAGTAGACCATCCTCCAAGATTCATCCATTTATTCACTCATTTGACACCTATTCATCGAGCAACAGCATAGGCAATGGAGATCACTATGGTCTGAATGTCTCCTCTAAAACTCACGCTGACATTTAATTGCCATTGATTAAGAGTGGGACATTGAAGAGGGGATTACTCATAGGGGCACCACCATGAATGGAGTAAGGTATCATGGAGGGTGATAACCCCCACACACACTATCATGGGATTAATTATCACAGGAGAGGTTCATTATAAAAGGGGGAAGTTCAGCCTCCTGTCTCACACGAGTGTGCTCTCTCTCACTAAGTGATGTCTTCCACCATGCGACCACACAGCAAGATCTTTGCCAACTGAAGCCCTTGTCTTGGACTTCCAGCCTCCAGAATTGTGCGACAAATTTTAAATATTTGTCTTATCCACTTAGGGGCATTCAGTTAGAGCAGCAGGGAATGGCCTAAGATAGGCACATAGCAGTAATAAAAATCCTGTTGCCAGGGAGAGTACATTTTAGTGGAGGAAGTACAGTGATTAATAAAATGAACAAGTAAATGCAAAATATGCGAAGTGCTGGTAAGTACTATGGGGAAAATCAAGCATGCAATAGAGATACTATAGATGATTTCACAGAGTTACTTCTATTACATAAAAAGCAGTCCAGCAAGGCCTCACTGAGCTGGTTTAATAGCTGAGGGAAGAGGATTTCAGACAAGGCCCCTGGGGAAAGCCAAGGAGGCACTGTTGCTAGAGCAGATTTAGGGAAGGGGAGAGAGACCAGACCTGAGATAAGAGAAGTAATTAAAAGTCAGCTGGTTTAACACCCAGCTCTGACTCTGAGGGAAACGGGAAGCCATTGAGGGTTTTAGAGGCTTAGACATGAGAGAATTCATGTTAGCAGCATCACTCTGAGTGCTTATGAAAAACAGCAAAAGGAGGAAGGAGACTATAGCATAAGCTAGGTGAAAGTGATAGCCAGTGCCCTGGACTGGAGGGGCAGCAAAGGCTGTGTGGAGATGTGGTTGGGTTGATTAGATCTAAAGGCAGAGTAAAAAAAACTACAGACAGATTGGATATGATGTGTGTACAGGAGTTTTCAAGCTAGACCCTGGCTCAATTTTTTTTAAAGTTTTTATAAAGACTAAGGACGTAGCTCAGTGCAAAGGCCTGCTTTAAGTACAATTCCCAATAGGGAGGGAGGGAATGAAGAAGTGAGGGAAGGAGGAAGAGGGGTAAAGAAGGAAGGAAGCAAGGGAAGGGGATGAAAAGAAAGGAATGGGAAGAAAAGAAGAAATGAAAAGAAAAGAAGAAACTCAAGCTGTTTGGAAAAGCACATTAGAGAGCCACATGAGGAGCTGATTGAGCAGTGAGAATTTTGGCAACAGTGGAATAATCTAGGCTGGGGATACAAATTGAAAGTCATTAAGCACACAATGTCATTTAAATTTAGGAGATTAAGAAGAAACAGCAAAGAAGACAAGAAGGAGTAACCAGTGAGGGGCAGGAAAACCAGGAATGTGCCCATCCTAGAAGCACATAAAGAAAATGTTCTAACAAAGAGGGAGACATTAATGCTTCTGGTAAGACAAGGGCTATCTTCCTAGTGGGATGCAAGCTCTACCAGGAGTGGGGTTTTGACTTGTTGATCCCCCCCTCCACTGCTCCGTGTCTACAGCAATGCCTGACAAGAGTAGACACCAGCAAAACATTTAATTAACTTTTTAAAATTTGTACTAGTACATGTGTGCAGTACACAATGATTGCATTCACTGTGGATAGCTGGTACATGGACGTAACCCATCTTGGTTCTTCTTACTTCCTTTTTCCCTTCTCTCCATCTCTTGGTCTAAGTATGCACAGGACAAGAATCTTCACAAGCTCAGCAGCACCAGAAATGGAAACGCTCTTCCCTCTGTAGACCCTTTCATTTATGTTTTCAGTGCCATCCTGAAAACATGACAGTAAACTCAACCTAGGTCATTTTCAAGCCCTAAGTTATGTAGAGGTCTAAAGAACACCTGGGCACTCAGTGTTTGGGGGTCCCTGGCTCTCCTATCTATGCTGCATTGGAGTTGTGTAGATTCTAGGATACAGAGGTTTCCTGAGAGGCCACTGAAACCAGGCATAGTGGCTACAAACCTGTCATGGGTGGTACAGGACACGGACCTGAAGGAGTTCCTCCACCTCCATCCTCAGAAGCAGCAGGTGTCCAATCCCCAGAATGTGGCCCAGGAATACCAGATCTGCCCATTTTTCTAAAGAAAAGATAAAAATTTGGATTTTTATGTAATGAACATTTCTTAGGTTTTTTTTTTTAAAAAGGCAACCCAGGAAACATGAACTGTCTGTACCACTCCTGCTGTGGCTGCTAGAATTTGGTGGGAGCTTGGTCCTCCCCTTAACTGCTTTCTGTCCTGCAGCAGGGAACTGGGGCCGCTTCTAGAGGGCTCCTCACCCCCTCTCCACTCTGGAAGAATTGTTTCCTAAGATTGGAAAGAAGTTCCACTTTAACCCTCGCTGCTTTTAAATCTGGGGATTTAACCCTCCCATCTCTGGGCTTTAATCTTTTAACACTAAGACCGAGAAAGATTTATATTCTGCTTCTGCCTGTGCTTCATGGGCCCCATCCCTTCTTCAGGTACCTCTGCAAGATAACATGAACTCCACTATCTACCTGACGGAGGATCAGAAAACTTCGGGAGGGAGGCTGGTCAGGAACCCAGAGTACTGGAATAGGAAATGGAAAAATAGCGGAAGGCAAAAAAGAGTTTCATTTTCAAAATATCATCTAGACACACATGGGAAAAGCAGTTTAAGGAAGAGTCCCTGCTTTCCAGAAACTTACACCTAAGATGACATCACACACAAATGCACACACAAAACATGGAATTCAAGGCTCATTTCAAGGATGAAGGCTGGCTGGAGTTACTAGGAAAATGAGGTAGGAAAAGGTGAATTTAAACTTGATCTTAAAGAATTCTTACATTTTTATTTTTAAGTGGAAATTACCACTTTTGGCAGGAGTATGAATTGTATTTCTACAAGACAATTTGTAATATTTACCAAAAGACTTGAAATTTGCCTTCTGAATGCCCCAGTGATTCTGTTCCTAGTTACAGATATGAATATATTCAATGATATGTGAACAAAGATGTTCATGGTGGAACAAAAAAAGAAAGAAAAAAAAAGAAAGAAAGAAAAGATGACAACCTAAATGTCCATAAGTAGGAAGACAGGTTAAAGAAATTAAATCTAGCAAAGTAGGATATTCTATATTCAACTGAAAATGTAAGAAGTCAAAATTAACATGAAAGAATATATATTGAAAAATCTATGTATATAAAAAATTAGTTAAGACAGTTAAAGAAAAAGAATTTTGAGTGAAAAGTAGTTTTCTCAGGGTCATCTTCAGATTTCATTTTTAATGTGAAATGTTCATTTGAAAACAATAGAGCAATCATAACAAAAAAGATAGTCATATAGCAGGTTTCTCTTGATTCATTGAGGCAAAAAGTTTTATGCTAATAATTTTTGGATAACGTTTCATGTCTATATTTTTTATCCTAAATAATTTCTGGGAATATAATAATATGCAATGTACTGATGATTGTTACTCTCTTATTGACTGGTTGTGAAATTGTTTTGTTTTGGTTTCTTACTTGCCTTTTGTTTAAAATGAAAGTAAATAAATAAATAAAAATTAAAGGAATTTCAAAAAAAGACTATATATTGACCTAGAGAGATGTCTCACCAAAGAAAAATTTAAATAATTTTATAGCCTGTGTCATCCTAGTCTTTAAAACTATGGTTGTATATGTGTACATATATGGTTACCTACTGAAAATTCTGAAAGGATGTATACATCAAATACTGACAGTAGAGAATTGTTCTCTCCTGCCATGGTGGGAGATACTTCCTTGACATGCTGAAGTTAGACATGGACAAGAGACTCGCTCTAAGCTATGCGATACGAGAAGTGCCACATGCCATCCAGGGCTAATACTTTTAATGTGATGGTTTGGCTTGCTTCAGTCTCTCCTCTACCTTTCTTTGTGAATACAAGAACATCCCAGAGCAGGGTTCTTCTCTTTAGCTGACCCAGAATGAGATGACGTATGGAACGGATCTCAGAACCTGGAACTCATCTACAGCCAATCTCCCTTGTACATGAAGAAAACATAAATGTTTGCAATTGTAAACCACATGATTGCATGTCTGATTTATTTCAGTTAAGAATATGGTTTTAAGGTACATTAATTTACCTTAGAATATCTCAAGTTTATATCCTTCTCTATGGCTGAACAATACTCCATTGTATACAAAAACCACATTTTCTTAATCCATTCATCAGTTGAAGGGCATTTGGCTGTTTCCAAGATTTTGCTGTAATAAACTGTGCTGCTAAAAACATTGGTGCGTGTACATTGCTGTGATGTAATGCTTCTAATTCTTTCAGGAAGATACCAAGAAGGGGAATAGCAGGGTCAAATGGAACCTCTAGTTTTAGTTTTTTGAGGAATCTCCACACTGATTTCCACAGTGGTTTCACCAGTCTACACTCAGCATTGTTTTAATTTGCATCACTCAAATGACCAGTTGAATGTTTTTTCATATATTTATTTGCCATTTCTACATAATAAGGAATACTTCATCTGAGAAGTATTTATTCATTTTAGATGCCATTTTTGGATTGAGTTTTTAAATTTAAGGGGTCCGATTTTTTTTTCAGTTCTTTATACATTCTACATATTAGACCTTTATCTGAGAAACAGCTGGCAAAAAAAATTTCCCACACTGTGGGTTGTCTATTCACTCTGTTAGAATATCCCCAAAACTCCACCGAAAACTGCTAGATTTAATAGCCAAATTCAGTCACAGAGATGGATACAAAGTCAACACTCAAAATTAATACCATTCCTATACAGGAATAACTAACTCACTGAGAGAGAAATTAAGGACCACAGCTTTCACAATAGCATCCAAAAAAGTGAAATGCTTAGGAATCAATCTAACAAAGGAAGCAAAGATCCCTACATTGAAAACTACTGTAATCTGAAAAAGGAGATTGAAGAGGATTTCAGAAAATGAAAAGATATCCCTTGCCCTTGGGTAGAAAGAACCAACATAGTGAAAATGGCCATACTCCCAAAATTGTTATACAGATTTAATACAATCCTAATCAAAATGCCAGTGGCATATCTCACTGAATTAGAGAAAACAATTCTAAAATTTATTCAGAATCAGAAGAGACCTAGAATAGCAAAATCAATTCTGGGCAAGAGAGGCAAGGTAGGAGGCATTATAAACCATAACTTGAAATTATACCACAAAGTTATTATGATAAAAACAGTATGGTACTGATGAAAAACAGAACCAAGGATCAATAGAATAGTTTAGAAGATGCAGAAAGAACTCCAAACACACTCAGCCACCTTATCTTGGATAAAAGGGCCAAAGACCTTTACTGGAAAAAAGATAACCTCTATAGTAAATGATGCTGGAAAAACTCGCTTTCCACAAGCTGAAGACTAAAACTAGTCCCAAGTCTCTCATCATGCACTAAACTAGAATCAAAATGGATCAAAGATCTAAAGATTAAAACAGAAACACTAAATCTGCTGAAAGACAGAATAGGTAGAACCTTTGAAGACATGTGTGCAGGCAATGACTTTAAAAACAAAACCCTGATCACATGGGAAATATTACAAAGGACCAACAACTTGCATCTTATTTTATTAAGATGACTTTCTAAATTGAATTTTCAGGTAATTTTTTTTTCATGTATTTTTGTAGTCAAAATTTTTAACATTGAGTATGGATTACCTGTGCCATTAGGAAAAGAGATAAGAATAGAAAAAAAAAGAAAAAAGAAAAAAGAAAAGTTTTCCTGATTATAATGTGAGACAGGAGCACATAAAAATATCAACAATATATTTAAACTTTTTTTTTTTTGGTACAGGAAATTGAACTCAGGACCTTGCACTTGCCAGGCAGACATTTATGCCACTGCGCTATCTCCTCAGCTCTAAAATATATCAACAATATAAAAATGTAAAAAAGAAAAAAATAGCCCATAATTCCACTAGCCATAGATAATCTCTCAGTTTTAGAATATGAATTTCTAAAGGCATTTTCCTAATTTTTTTTTTTATGGTTGGGCTCATACTAGTTAAGTATTTTCTCTTTTCCTGGAAAATTCATATTTTCCTGTGTTAACAAGTTCACTGTGTGCACCATTTTTAATATCTATGTTTTACAGGTGAACCACACCTGTAAACATGTAACTCTCCTTTGCTGAATATTGAGGGTTTTAGTAACTTGTAATTACATAATAACTGCAATGATCATCTTTGTACATTAAACTCTTTTCTCTACATCAAGAATTACTTCAAAAATGGGAAACATTTTAAGGCCTAATATAAATTGTCAAATTGCTTGATCAGTAAAAATTTGGCCACAAAGAGAGAGAGACAGAGACAGAGACGCAACCGTGAATACCAGCTCAAGTTGAGGCAAAGAGAATAGACCCACGTCACCACACAGAATAAGGCATTTTGATCTGACGAGTTTACCACTGAGGAGCTACTATAGGTCTTTGTAAAAGAATTAATAAGAAAAACAAGACATTTTAGGAGATTCCTCAGCCAATCAGACCCACTTTGGACCAGAAGATACCAGAAACTGGAGGCAAAAAGCTGGCAAGTAAGCTGCTGTAGAAGCTTTGATACAGATGGTGAGGATCTGGATTAACAGTAGGATAGTGAAAATAGTGTAAAGACATTTGAGACCCAGCAGTGTATTGTATATGACAAATTAACTGTACCAGATCTTTACCAATCATAATCAGCACATCCTTTAAGTACACTTTCTGCTTTCAGTGACTTATCATCAGCTGCTTTCCTAAAATAGTAAATGGAAATTTTCGTAAACAGTTCACAAATGTTAAACTGCACATCATTCTGTGCAGTGGGATGAACTCTCTTGCTGTCCTTCCTTGTCCTACCTAGGATGTGAATCACCCTTCTGTCAAAGTGTCTTTCAATCCTGTATAATCTGCCTGCTCATTAGTCACTTAAGTAGCCATGTCAGTTATCAGTTCTACCATGGAGGTATCATGTTTGTGTTCACATTTCCCTTACTTTACTTAATAAAGGCCCCAAAGGGCAAGAGTAGTGATGCTGAAAATTAGGATAATATCAGAGAAAAGTGGGATAATATCAGAGAAAGTGGAAAGGTAAAAAAAAAAAAAAAAACAATAAGATATTTTGAAAGCAAGACTTGGGAGGCTGAGGCAAGAGGACCACTGTAAGTTTGAGGGCAGCCTGGGCTACACAGTGAACTACAGGCTAGGCTGAGCTGCATAGTTAAACCCTGTCTCAAAAAGACAAAAAAAGAAAAAAGAAAGAGAGCCTACATTAAAATAGCTCTTATTACAGTATTGTGGCAGGAAGCTGAGTTAGTTAGAAATACTACAGGCAGTTAGACAAGGCTGAGCCCTTTAAGGAGCCAGTGCAGAAGCCCAGATACCTTGCAACCTTGGAGGAGACAAACACCTCCTGCTGTGGGCCAGATCTCAAGACAAAAAGGCAAAGCAAATACACCCACATCCTAAGGATTGACAGTTCAAATGGTTCTCTACCACCCTGAGGAAGTCAGGGGTCAGCATCCTAACCCCCTACAGGAAGAATCACTGCTCTTTAAGCATGCCCGCTTGCTACGTGACTCGCTTCCCCATTTGTTTCTGATTTAATCAATTTTACCTGAGCAATTAATCTTATTGGTTGACCACAGTTCTGTCCCACTTTATGCCCGCCTTGTGAGTTCCCATTTTTCCCCACCTTGAACCTGTCTCCCCTCATGGATTTACTCTATAAAAGTCCCTAGAAAAGACAGAGTCTTTGGCAACCCACTCAGGACCCCTTCTGTCTCTCAGACAGAAGCTTTCTCTCTCTTAATAAATACATTCTGAGCCGGGCGTGGTGGCGCACGCCTTTAATCCCAGCACTCGGGAGGCTGAGGTAGGCGGAGCGTTTTGAGTTCGAGGCCGGCTTGAGCTACAACGTGAGCACAAGGCTGGCCTGAGCTACACAGTGCGACCCTGCCTCAAAAAACCAGGGCTGGGAGTTTGGCTCAGCGGCTTATGCGCCTGTCAGGCAGGCTCGAGGTTGTGAGCTCGATCCCTGGTGCCGCAAAAAAAATAAATAAATAAATAAATAAATAAATAAATAAATATAAAAAAAATACATTCTGCTCTTAACCTCTGTTGTTCCTAAAATTCTTTCTTCGGTTTTAGAGAACATGAACTTCTACTGGACGTACAGTAGGTTGGAAGTTTCATTCCCTAATACCAGTATATTATTATTATTGTTTTATTATCAGTGACTATAGTTAATCCCTTATTTAGCCAAATCAAAGTTTGAATTTACAAATCAAACTTTATCATAGGTATGTCTGTATAGAAAAAAACAGCATATACAGGGCCGTTACCAAATATGGTTTCAGGCAACCATTAAGGGTCTTGAAACATACCCTGTGCCCAGTTAAAAGGGACTGCCATAGACTTCTCTACAGTTTGACTCTAACAGAGGAAAACTTTTGATTAGTTCATCAGTCAATCATTGATTCCTTCAATAAAAAAAGAGAACAGAACTATACTTCAGCTTAACATTTGATCACTCCAAAACCTAACTAGAAATTTTTCTAATTAATCTCTAGCACAAACTGTTTGTTGTTGTTTTAATGACACAGGAAACAACAGTGATCTGTAAACCCTGAAATCTCGCCAAATTATCACTATATCAGAAATTGCCGTATGGAAATAACATACTCCAGACTATTCACAAAATTGTCTAAAGTAGTTTCATCCTCTGCTTGAATCTCAGATCTGCCTTCCTTTTTCTTTTTTAATGTGTAACTTCCATCTGTACTGAAGGTTTGGAGGTTCTAGTTTTGAAAGAACACAACAAAAGAATTAGCTTTTAACAAAAACAGAAAGACTGGAAGAATTTTATATTTTTTATTAAACTTATGTTATATGAAATTCTAATTTCATTCATATGCAGTCATTTCCATGGAACATGAAAGAAAGAAAAAACACTGGAAGAATGAATAATAATGGCTCAGGAAGACATCACTGGGCTTCGATGCTTAACGTATGAACGGAGGAGAACAAAGTCAACAGCATTTTTCTTGAAATGTATTCTGAATTCACAGATGTTACCTAATTACATTTGAATTAATGGAATCATCTTTTCAAACTGCTTGTTTGCACAATTTTTCAGAACTGCAGTGTGTTAGCCAAACATATACATGTGAACCTTCATTTTTAAGGATAAGTTTAAGCCCTTCTTTACATGTCGCATTACTCAGCTACAGCAGACTCACTCTTCCTTTCCTTCCTTTCTTCCTTCTTTCTTTCCTTTACCTTCCTTCCTCTTTTTCTTTCATTCGTTCATTCTTTCTTTTTTTGTGTTCAGGCCCAGACCAGTCTGTTTTTATTTTTCAGTTTGAGACAGTCTCAGACAGTCACTAAATTGCCCAGACTGGGCTCAAACTTGCAATGCTCCTGCCTCAGGCTAGAGAATGCTTGGGATTACAACTCTTTGAAGCCTCAGAGGATATGGATTTGGCATGAGTAAAGATTTTCAAAATTATCTAAAAATATGAAAAATAAAAAATGCTGATAGGCAGGATTCACCTTCATTCACCCATGTAAAAGAAAATCAACAGTAAAATGGCAAATTAAAAGCAACGAATTCAAATCAAAGATAGTCAGAACAGACCTTGGCTATGAACTGTTTAGGTCCCCTTCCTGGACATACAAAGAGTCACAGAGGGGCCGGGGAGTCACAGAGATAGTTCAATTAAAGTATAGTTACAAAAATAAGACATATCCTTACTTCAAGAGCTGGGCGTGGTGGCGCACGCCTTTAATCCCAGCACTCGGGAGGCTGAGGTAGGCGGAGCGCTGTGAGTTCGAGGCCGGCTTGGGCTACAACGCGAGCACAAGGACGGCCCGAGCTACATAGTGCGACCCTGCCTCAAAAACCAGGGCCGGGAGTTTGGCTCAGTAGCTTAAGCGCCTGTCTGGCAAGTGCGAGGGTGTGAGTTCGACCCCTGGTGCAAAAAAAAAAAAAAAAAAATTTATTCTAAAGTTTAAAACCAGCTTAAGAGTTCTTTTAAGTCATTTCTGAACCTTTCAGTTTAAAAATATCTCCTATCTCATTAATTATTTGCACCTTTCATATATTACTTCAAACTTCAGCTCCAAAAGCAAAAGCATGAATTTCATATGACTAACAGAGTCTAAGCTAAAAATCACAGAAATAAGTATTTCTTTAACTAGTACAAAGTGTAAATATTTGGTTCTTAAAATATCTCTACTATTCCTCAAAGACTAGTCTTGACTAACAGACTTCTTCAAATAAAGCAAAACTATGTCAGTATGTCAAGAGAGAACGTTATTCCTAACTTGGTACCCATCTCTTCCAACAAAAAAAAGAGTCACTTTCTCTCCCCATCTGCCCAGCTACACAGGCACAGGAAGATACGGTTCAAAAGTTTACCAGGGTGTTTTATTCCCAGCCACACCAAAAAATAACATCCTTTAGTGTTGCCTTAGAAATTTAGGAGCACCAGTCAAATACATCAAGGTATTTGTTAAAGAACATATGCTAAAGCTCTGGAATAAACCTCAAAGTCCATCCCAAAAGACAGATCAAATATTGGGGCCTTTCCAAGCCAAATCAGTTTGTGATTAAAACTTCACTAAGACCTTTTCTTATATTTTGTCAAGAAGTAAAACATTTGGGATATTTTTACATGGTCAAGAACTTCCAGAAATAGCAGCTCTGGGGGTATGGCATGTGATAGGTTGGCAGCAACTTAATAGCAAATCTCCAGGGAACACTGCAAAACAGGAAAAGGGCTCCTAAAAGCAGGTCAAGAGTCAACCTTATACTTTCTAGTGAAAACCTTGCTTCTTCACCACACAGGCAGCTGAGAAATCCAAGAGTTCAAGTTTGAATCCATTCATCCAAGAGTTAAACTCTATCAGAATCCAACCCTAAAAATTTCTTTTTCCCTTAACTGAAGGTGTGCTTTGATGGGAGTAAAAATACAATCTATGTTTCCCAAAAGATAACTCACAGTGAAGCAAGGAGGGTTACAGATCTTAGAATAGGAAGTCATTCTCCAGGTTCCACAGCATCGGCCATGGCCTTGACCACCATCTCCACGCAGGTCCTTCTGTCTTCTCCCAGTGCTCTGTTTCCACCTTAACTATCCATGAGACCGGGGTGTTTTTAGTTTTTGTTTTTGTTTCATTATTACATTCTTTCTCTTCCAAACTTGGTCAAATTCAGCACTTTTCCAGAGTAACAGTAGGAGACCCCCATGCAGGGGTTCACCAGTGCTATAGGGATTCCTTCCCAAACAGTCCCAAGACACAATAATTTGGGTGAAATTCTGGGTTAAAGAAAGATTTAAAATGTTTCCTTCACTGAAAGACTTTGAATATGCACATGTGCCTGAGGAGGTCTCATTTTCTAAATTCTTTTGGCCATGGACACTTTTTCCTGTGCCATGCTCATGAACATCTTGTTAAAGAGTATTAGTGACCAAAAGCCTTTTGGAGTTTACCAAGATTCTAACTGGAAGCTAATTTGACATAGAATACTAAACACCTTAATCAAGGCCACACTTGTTTCCCTTCCCCAGTTCACCTAAACTAGGGGATGTGAGGAGAAACAAGAAGCCAGTTCACCCTTCCCATGACCCAACTGGCATGTACCAGCTGGGAGACAAGAACACTGCTCCCCCCGCCACCACCACCACCTAAGCAACTCAGATTCAGAGGAATGTTAGCAACTGAGGTACAAAAACAACTTAATGGTTGCATTGTTTGATTGACTTTGCAGTCCTAGAGTTGATAGCCTGAGCATGTATTGAGAGGATAACAATATGCAATATAACTAATATGAGAAATTCTTTTCTGTCTTATCTTTTAAATCCAATATTGTTCTCACTGTTTTGTTTTTGTTCCATTTTATTGTTTTGTTTTATTCAATGTTCTGTTTTGATTGCTTTTACTCTTTTCTGCTTTGTTTGATTTTATTATGTCTGATGGTAAGGGCAGCTATTTTGAGGATGACAAGAGGCATCATGGTAGCCATTATTGATTTCCTATTATCTTGTTTTGAAGCTTTGTATCACTTTCACTGCTTTGCTTTGATTGGCTTTATTCTGTTTTATTTTGTTTGATTTTCTCTTTATAATAAAAGGGATATTTATTGTTCCTTTCAACTGCTGCTTCTCCACAATGAGAGTTTTAACTCAAACTCAGAAGCAGAGGAATGTTAAAAGGCTTTAAACTGGTCCTTGAGACCCTCTACACAGCCTCTTCATTTGTAAGACTTTGGGATCCTCTAGGCAAGAAGGGTACTTCCTGGGCAAGTTTCCCACACCTCCTCAGACAAATGTGGAAGATATAAACGGCTGAAGCTGATGTAATAAAGGAGATAATGGGTATTATAGCATTCACTGTCATAAAATATAAGAAAATATTATTTTCTCATCATTAAATCAGCACTTTTCATATATCCCTATGCACAATTAGGCACTTGAAAGTACTTTTTCAGGACTGTAATGATGGAGTAAACTGAATGCATGCAATTTCAATCTTGCAATTAAATTTCTGAAACTCAAAGACCATATGGCCTAAGGGGGGAAGACGTGGAAGCAAAGAGAGGATGTTGAAGAGAGCTATTAAGTAAATGAGCCTGCCACCCAGCAGGACTGGTTTGACAGGTCGAGATTTGCCCCCACAAGGCCCAGAGATGACATCATGGGAATCCATATCAAGACCAACCCTGAGGTTAAGTGGCTGAGAACCCCCAAACCCATCTAAAAAGTCAGATGAGTGTTCATGACTAAATCAGGAATGCCATGAATACAAAGACAGAATATTCTGGAAAGCCAGAAGTGTGCCCAGTGAGGGAGAAAAGAGGGATGATGTGAAAGAACAAAAAGAAAAAGATTTTTAAAAGGCAGAGGCGCCCCCAGCTCAGTGTTCACCAGAATTTCTGCTCCCTAGAAAGACAAAGGCATTTGTGACCGGGTATAGCCATGACAGTTTCTGTGGGTCACTGCTTCATAAAAAGTGTCCCAGACTCTATTGGCTCAAAAGGGGTAACAAAGCATCACCAATCCCACCAGAGACTCTACTGAGAGGAAATAAGAATCAGGGGCCCAGGTAGCAGGAAGTGGTCCACAGATTATCCCAGGGAAGAAGCAAGAGACCACATAGGCAGGTATTTAATTAACCCTTATTTCTCACCATCACCAATTTTAACTCAAGGTAAGAATTAGAGTTCTTTCCAAGACAAGATTAGCAACTTTTTGAAAGATACAACCTTTTAGGGAAGATATTTTAAAAAACAGGACCCTAGAAGGTCAGCCCCAGCCTGCTAACTGGGGCAGGAAACTTGCAGAAATTTCTTTGGTCAGGGCCATGGCCTTCAGTGGCTACACCAGAGGGACTAAAGAGATAATGAAGGTGGAATTGCTTTAAAACTATAATGTACTGTGACATGGGGAAGTCCTACGGTAACTAGCCATGCACAGACTTTCTGATGGGTCTTATTTTGATTGACTGCAGCCATCATCTTATAACCTAATGGAACCCATTTTTCTTTTTGGTCCCCCACAAATGCCAAAAGCAACCTAAGTTTAATCAGGAGACCTATGTGTACCCAACATACTTAGCTCACAGAAGATCGTCCATGAGAACTCCAAGCCCTTCTCCTATTCTCTGTGTATCCACTTGTATTTTCTCAGTTATGTTTTTACTTTCTGGATGTGTTCAATTTATTTTCAATGATTGACCCAGATTTTAGGTTTATTAAAGCCTAAATATCAAATTTTGTTGGCTCAGCTGCATAGTTAAATTGCTTTCACTCTTTTGCTCTTAATTAATGGATACCATTCCACAATGAAGGATTCTGTTTAATCTCTTTTTTTTTTTTAGATGAGATTTAAATTATTCTGTTTGCACAGGACTCAAGAGAGAGGCTTTTCTAGGGGGCTGGTTGAATAAATGGTGCAAGTTGGTTTTTCTTAATAGACAGATTCTCTGGAACTGTAAAATCAATAGCTTCCCCACCTGGTAGTTATTTAGGAAACTGATTTTTTAACCTAATCACAGGAGTTTTACACATATATTAAATTCTACTTTTGTTAGCTTTGACCTAGCAATTCATCTTACACATCTGTTTTTAAATTAAGCTTTTATAGTTTTTTTTTTAATTTAAAAACTTAAAAAATCAAAAGAAGGCCTAGTTTCTTTCCCTCGACCCCATCATGCCACAGGCAGAAAATGAAGTTTGTGATGCTAAATGGCGATTTACCTCAAGCTCAGTTCAGAAAAATGCTTGGGAGGAATATCCCACAAGAACTATCTTCTCAGTGTTATGGCTACAGATGCAATATTGTCCAGAAAGTAACCCAATAAGCCAGAGAGTGCTTTGACATTAGGATCTACAAGATGATGGGGACATCAAAAAAGGCCAACCGTCACGCGTACACTTTGGTCTACACACTATAAAGATTTATTAGGTGAGCCCACTTTAGGCTAGTGCTACATTCTTTAGCTGGCAGTGATCTTGTTTTCCAACAGGAACAAGGTGCCTTAAAATAAGGCCCTCAAAAGGAATTGCTCCAGGCCCTCAGGGAGAAGAGCTTGTCAACTGCCAAGTAATTTCAGGGCAGAATTCAGTTGCTCTGGAAACAGGTTTTGACAATGGCTCTGTGTGCCAAAGGGCTGAGCTTGTGGAGGGCACTGTGTTTCCACCCCTTGACTTATCCTTGGGGCTTTACTCTCTAAATAGATGACTTCATTCTGACAACAATGGGGTTTTTTTTTTTTCTGAGAAACCACTAGTTCATACATTATAAAATAAATTTTCTCATTGACACCAGAGTGGCAGGAACTACAAATACTGTTTAAAAAAAAAAAAAAGGGTGTGAGTGAAAAAGTAATCTGGAAGAGGAAAACAATTTCTCCCCCAAAAGAATTTGTGGTAACCATGGAAACTAAACACCCAATCAGCAACCACTTTATCAGCCCCAGTACTGAGGAAGGAGGTATGTAGATCTGTGCACAACTACCTTATTTTAGGGAACCCTACATCAGCCTAAATTAGGTGTTCTGAATCACAAGTTTCAGTAAGGTCTAAGTCTTGTCTTTCCTTAGCACTGCAGAAACCCACCTCCACTAAAGGAAAAAAGATCAGTGGATAGTCAGCCCTCACCCAAAGGCCCACTATTTTTTATAATCCCATGTCCCTTATCTCCCAAGAGGTACAAGGAAGGAACAAAGAAGTGCCTTTGGATATCGTTGTTATTCTTGTAAAGCGAACAGTGAGGGGTGACAGGAACCACCCTCTCTCAGCGGTGCTCAGCTGGAGCCTGAACCAGGGTTGGAAAGATATGTGCAAGCTATAGAAAAGATGAGTTTGGTACTCTATTCTACTATACTTAGCACCAAACCTCTTAGATACTGTACATCAGAGGACCTCAATTTTTATCTGTGAAAGTCCAGACAGTATAAATTTGGGCTTTGTGGCTACATATGCTTCCTCCCTCATTGCCACTTTCCTCTCCTGTTTCTTCCCCTGACCCTCCTCCTCCTCCTCTCCATCCCCTGTATTTTCCTCCTCCAGCTGTAATATCCACTCTTAGCTCACAGATTTGACCCATGGACCATAATTTGTTGACCCTTGCTCTACATTATGACACACAAACCCCATAAAATGTAAGCCACTGCTTAGTCCAAGTTTCAGTTCAGGCAGACACACTTTCAGAACCACTCCCAGTTAGGCTATGGCACCAAATCCATAAGATCTGCTAAGTGCATCCATATCAATAAATTCAAGCTGACTCCATATTATGCTCTATTCTCCTTAGTTTAAGACAATTAGAATTTTTCCCGCCGTATCTCAGAGTCCCCAAGTTTCAGCTGATACAATTTGACTAAATCATGCAATTCTCTTGATGTTTAAAATCTCTTTCCATGCGTAACTGGCACTTTTCCTTTTGTACCAGAGGAGATCTGACCACAACTATAAGTCTAAAGCAATGAAGATTGGGGTCTCGTTGGAAGCATCAGGAAAATAATTTCTCTCACATGACAATAGCAACAACTAAGATTAAAAGTTTTCAACCAAGGGAGAGAGCATCTCAGACTTGAATGGAGAAGCATGTTTCACTAGCTAGAAAACTCCAGGGACATTTGAATTCAACATTTTCAACACTTTCTGAGCTACCCAAAATTTTTTCCATTTCAAGTCTCCTACTCCTTGACAATCAATTCTTGAATTTACACATAAGAATCTGGCAAGTCTATGATTTCAGTTTAGATTATAACTCTGCAAGCTACATAATTAAGTTTGGGGTTTGGCTTCCAGTTATATCTGTTCCACAGCTCCTAGGGCTATAATGGTCTTCTATAAGGCAACCATTTAAGTCTTCTATTCTCTGACTTCTAAGCTGAGAATTAAAACCCTGAACTTGTTTTCTTTTTATTATGCCTCCAGTGCAGACCAAAATAAAATACCTCACACCAGTCCTTGAAGTCATTGTTACTACATAACATCCACTGCAATCACTTGGTTTCCCCCCAAGAAATTTATTTTATCAGGAATCTTATAGGAGCTTTATCTCAACTCACACTGTTTATAACTTAGTTATTATGCAACTTCTTGCCATGAACTAAGAGCCTCTCATTTGTCTTTGGAAAAGAGTTCAGTGCTATATTCAAGGCCAAGGTCATAACCAAATCAATCCATGAACAGCAGGCTTAATATGACTATCCCTATTCAAAAAGACTTTATTGGCAAGGGGAAGGAAGGAGTTAGGAATAGGACAAAGGAGGGATAGAAGAACTATGTCAGATACTTAAACAGAGGGTTTAATATAGAAAATGGTGCTCATAAGTATTGGAGAAATAAAAGAACAAAAGTACTAAGATACTCTAGAGATAACTACAAGAAGATACTTTAGGAATAATAACTATAGGAAAAATCTATTCCCTTAGCATTAGGTGAAGAAAAACAAAGAGGTCAGAATTACAAAAATTTAGAAGCTCAGAAAATGGACACCCTTAATCAGGGGCTTAGTCTAAAGAAACAGTACTTCCTCGCTGATGGTAGAATCTCAGTCTCAGAGAAGGAGCTCCGCCGAGGTGGGGCCCAGATCTTTGAAAAGGAGGTAACACCTGGCTACCACCAATATCTCACACATGCCCCCAAAATCAGACCTCCCCCAATTTAAAGACTCAATCCAAAAATGGGCATTTGAAATGAATAGACACGTCTGAGGTAGAGAAATACAAACAGCAAATAAATATACCAAAAAATGTCCATCATCACTGATCATTCCAGAAATGCAAATTAAAACACTGAGAAACCATCTCATTCCAAAAAAGAATGGCTATTTGCAAGAAATCAACCAATAACAAACACGAGTGGGGCTGTGGGAAAAAGAAACTCTGCTGTTGGTGGGAGTGTAAATCGGTGCAACCTGTATAGAAATCAGTATGGAGATTCCTCAGAAAAACTATAACTGAAGGCTCCATTTGACCCAGCTACTCCCCCTGTTGGCATTTCCCAAAAGAGTTAAAAGCATCATACCACAGTGATATGTGCACACCCATATTTATAGCAGCACAATTGGTAATAGCAAAATCTTGGAAACAGCCCAAATGCCCATCAATGAATGAATGGATAAAGAAAATGTGGTTTTTACAATGGAATACTGCACTACCATCCACTTGAGGTTAAACTTGAGACATTTTTAAGTAAATTGATGCACCTTGAGACCATAATTTTAGGTGCAATAAATCAGACACACATGTTTAAATATCACATTCTCTTGTGTGAGAAACCAGAAGGGTAAATAAGAACCAAAAAGAATGATACATATTGGGAAGCAGGAAGAAAACGTTGAATGGTAAGGAAAATGAGGAAGAGGAGGGAAAATGGAAGGGAGGGAATAAGGGTAAGAAAAATAAAAAAGAATGGAAGGAAAACAACTGAAGCAGAGTTCTGTAAAGGGAGAAAGGAAGAAGGATTGAAGAGATAAAAGGGAACGGGGGAAAAGAATTAAGATATATTATGTACAGAGACAAACTCCCTATGATGAATGAGATCATTATGTGAGTATAAAATTAATTTTAAAAGATAAAATAGGCCCAGCCACTCGGCCTTGCAACAGTCTATACCAGTGATGGTGAGCCTATAAGAAACAAAACGCCCAAACTGCAACTCAGAACTCACTTATCACTAAGTACCGATGCTGTAATTAAACCTGAATATCTGGCGCTTGGCTGCTGGGGTGACTTGGCTGACAGGCGGGGCTCTGTGTGTCCACTGCGGCACTCATGCCATGGGTTCCCCATCACTGGGCTATACTCACACTCGGAACAGTTTCTTTATTATTAGTAGTAGAAAAAAAGAGTAAAAATGATGATCCAGAATTTCAAAACAAAGTCATAGGAGATTAACACTGGTTGAACATTTTACAATACATTCCTGCCTGTCACACCCGGATCCAAGCCTCAGACAGGAGAATCACACTGACAAAGTAAGAAGTCAGCTAGCTTCTCCACACAATACCTGTGAGTGGCCGCAGTTTAACTTGAATTTTCTTACCTCAGTTCTTTGTCGGTTTTGGCAGATGGGCTTGAACACAGTGGTAGATCCTTTACCTCAACCATCAAAATGCACTTCCCAAAATACATGCTAAATAGCATATACAGATAAACCTAACAAAAAGTTAAAGCAAGGCCAGAGAGGTGCCAGTATGTAATATATGATGTAGAATGTCTTGAAGTAACCAAAGCAATCTATTACCTTGAAATCTATAATACACTAATAATAGCAGTAGAGATAAAAATGTACTGAATTAAAGCATTATTTACTAGGCACAAAGTTATTTTGTATGTATTAATTCATTAGTTCCTCCTACCATAGGTAGTAGGAATAATAATTTTACCTATATCAGAAATAAGGGAGTGAAAAACTAGCCTGTTCTACTTTTATCTACACATTAAGGCATTATATAAACTTTAAGTATAATAAACACAACTATCATAAATAGAGATACACACATTTGGGAGAGAGAGAGAGAGAGACTAATTTCTGAAGCCCACCCAGCTAAAGATGCTAATACCTTGATAAACAGTGATGGGAATTAGACACAGTAAGAGCCTTTAGCAGTTTCTTTGGTCCATTTCCATGGAAAATAGAAATGAACTTGCTCCAGATTCATATTCCAGAACTTTCAGAGCTGGAGATAGTAGTAATCTGTCTGTGAGGCTGCCATTTTATCATTTCTCCGAGGCCACTTAACAGACCAGGCCGCCTGCCAGGATATGGTTAGCACATTTATGTCAACTGGTTTGTCAGCCAGGTACCATGACTTTTTCTAAGTCATAGCTTCCAAACCATGGGAACATAAAACCACAATGTGAGCTAAGGGAGCAATAAGACTTCTTTTTGTATGCCACACTAGTGGCTCTGCAAAAAGGTATGTGACATGTTTCTTTGCACTATATTTGTCAGTTCAGAGCAGGACAATGTCTTCTGACCTGGTGTGCTTCTCTTCCAGCTGTTTTGAATTCATTTTCTACAGACAAAAACAGAGTGAGTGAAAAAATGAAGAATGCTTTGATATTTGCTAAGTAGGACTATAGCCAAGTTTCCTCCCAAATCATTTCGTACCCTGTCCAATTGACAAAAGACATTAAATTAACTCAAAAATCTAGTTTTCTTATTGGAAATTCTTAATTTCTTGGTATTGAGCTAACAGGGTTTTATTCAGTTAATCTGCCATCAGATAAAACTATGCACATCTATATGGAATAACAGAAACGTATCATTCACTTTGCCTTAAAATTCCTCATAATTTCTATTCCAAGTATATGATACAGAAACAGACACTAGACTTGCCTTCCCACTATGGACTACTTTTTCAAAAGGACAAACTGTACATATATATCTTTTAAAAAACTCTTTTCAAACATGGGCATCAGACTGCACAGGATTCAACCCCTGGGGAAAAAAAAAAAGAAAACGTGTGGGAAATCATACAAATGTCTCAACTTTCTGCCTGGAGATTTGAGTATGTGAAAGTGAAAGACAAGTAGATCATAGGATCTCAGAGAGACAATATTGGAGTTTGAAGAGGTGGGGCAGCTGGAGTTTTTAAGACAGAGCAACAAAAGTGAGAATTACACAGAAAAAGAGCTCCAGAAGTATGTTTGGTGGCCCCTGTATCTGGCAAAATATCCAGTTCTGCATATGTGTGGTAAGACACTGTGAAAACAGGCAAAGACTATGAGTGAAAAAAACTACCAAGGAACTGTACACTACACCATTGCCAAACTCATACAGGCTTCAGAGTCATCCACATTTTAACTGAAAAGAGTAGAGAAATCTCATTAAACAAGCAAGGCATTCAGAAAAGACCCCAGAAATACTAGGGCTAAACTGCATTAGACTGAAGTTTCTGAAGTTTGGCACTAAAAACAAAGGCTCACTTTGATCTGCAAGTTACAAATTTCTGACCAAATAAATTCCAAAATACATTCAACAAAGTAGTAGTCACCATGTCAAGTATTTGATCCAAGAAAAAAAATAATCCTGATAAAAGTAGTAAAATGCTATCTATAGTCAGGAAATAGTCAGTAGAAACATACACAGAAATGGCAATTCAAAGTATTTTAAGAGTAGTAAAGATATATTCAAAGATGTAAAGGAAAACATAAATAAAAAAAGAAATTAAAAATACAAAAGAGAACCAACTAAATCTTCTGGACCTGAAAAAAATACATTTCTGATGAAAATTTTGCTGAATGAAATTAATACCAGATTATACACTGGGGAAAAAAAAAAAAACAGTGAACTTGAAGCACCAAAATAAAAACATGAAATAATGGCTGGTAACTTTTTCAAAATTTCATAAAATGTATAAACCGACAGATCTAAGAATATCAATATAAATCACACAGTATAAACATTAAAAAAAAAAACCCACTGGGGCATATCATTTTAAATTGCTGAAAACAAGAAACGGTACACAGCCAGAAGGAAAAAATGATACTTGGTACAAAAGAACAAATGTAAGAAAACCACTGACTTTCCAGGCATGATGGTGCAAATCTATAATCTCAGCTAGTTGGATGGATGAGGCAGAAATATTTGAGGCCAGCCTGGGCAACTTAGCAAGACTACCTCAAAGCAAACAAAAAGGGCTAGAGATGTAATTCAGTGGTATACTACTTCCCTATCACCTGTGAGTCCCTGGGTTTATACCCTAGGACTAATAAAGAAAAAAAAAGAGAGAGAAAGGAAAGAACGGTTAAATGACAGTTTTAAATTACAAAAAGAGGGAAAAAGTGAACTGAGACTTCAACATGCATCAAAAATACTTCCAAGTTAAAAGTAAAATGAAAACATTTTCAGACAAAAACTGAGAGAACTAATGACCATCATATCTACACTGCAATAAAGGTAAAAAGTTCTTCAGCCTACAAAATGAACAAAAAGCTCCAAAACCGGTAAAAAATGTGAACAAATCAGAAAGTTTTCCTTCATTTTTAAATTTCTTTAAAACATAACTATGATTTAAAGCAAAAATAATAACAATGTATTATGAGATTTTTGTCTGATAATATCATACGAAAGACAAAAGAGCAGAAATCAAAGTACTACCTAGATTTAATGTTCTTACATGACACATCAAGTGGTATTACAATTATGATGACATACAGATGCATGTTGCAAATGCTATAATGATTCCAACTTAAAAGTATAAAACTTAGCCAATATTAGAAGTCAAATAAGATAAAATGCTTAATTATGCAATACAAAAGAAGTCAGGAAAAGAGAAAATGGAAAAAAGAAAGCATCAGACAAATGGAAAACAGAAGATGGAAAACTTACTTTTAAGCATATTGACATCATATTAATAGAGTTTGTCTAAACTCTATACTTTATAAACAGATTATTAGATAAGATTTTTAAAAATAAGACTCAATTATCTACTGTCTATGAGATACACTTGAAGAACACTAAAATAATAAAATTAATAATACAATGATCGAAAATATATACAATGCAAATACTAACCATAAAAAGTCAGAGAAAATTATTGTTTTTTTATTTTTATTTTAAAGAGAATAAAACAAAGCAAAATAAAACAGAATAAAGCCAATCAAAACAAGACAGTGTAAGTGACACAGGACTTCAAAACAATATGAAATCAATAATTATTACCATAATGCCTCTTGTTGTCTTCAAAATATCTGCAGATACCTTCAGACATAGTAAAAATCAAATGAAACACAACAGAATGGAACCAATAAAAACAAAACAATGAACACAGTAAAAGACTTCAAAACAAGATGCTAGTAATTCCAAAATGGCTACCATAATATATCTTGCTATCTTTGAAAGGACTGGCCATGCCATCAGATATAGCAAAATCAAACAAAACAAAACAGAATAAAACCCAAACCCAAAAAACAATGAAAATGAATCAGGACTTCAAAACAAGATAATAGGGAATTAATAATGGCTACCACCTTCAGAAGAAAATCCGCCATAGATGCTACATTGAGTATTGTTATCCTCTGAATAGATAATCAGACTACCAGCTTTAGACCTGCAAAGTCAGTGAAACACTAAACACTACAAGCATTAAATTGTATTTTACCTCAATAGCTATCATTGCAGCCTGTGTCTCTTTGGATCAGCTGGTCACTTGTGGAGGGCAGCGCGGGGTGTGGAGGGGTTGCTCTTCCTGTTTCCCAGTCTGCTTGCCAGAAGAGACTGGCACCTTGGTGACTTCTTGTTCTCTTCCCCTATAGTCTGTGAATTGCCAAACCAGAGAAAATTATTAATTCAGACAAAGTAGACCTCAGGACAATGAAAACTAACAGCAAAAAAGAGATGCATTTTCCTCCTCATAAAAGGGTCAAGCTTTCTGAGGATGCAACAATACTGAGTATATACGCATCTAATTACAGAGCTTCAAAATACAAAGAAAAACTGACACAATAGAAGGGAAAAAATAAACAAGCTTCATGTGAAGAACGATTCATCACTCCCCTTCCCAAAACTAATAGAATGAGTAGTTTTTATTAAAAAAAAATCAGTAAGAATATAGAACTGAAATTTTCAATTCAGTAAAAGGACTTAATTGATATTTTTTAGACACTACATGTATCATGAATGAATACACATTGTTTTCAAGTACAAGTAGAACAATCATCATGCAGACTCATGTTGGTCATAAAAAATCTCCTGATGTATTTTTTAATATTGAAACCACGTGCGGCATATTTTCTGATCACAATGGGAGCAAATTAGAAATGAAAAAGTAAAAACTTAACTTTAGGATCAACACTTTTTTTTTTTTTGAAATTAAATAAAACACTTCCAAGTAACCCAGGAGTCAAACAAGAAGTCATGAGAGAAATTTGAAAATATTTTAACTGATGACAAATAAACATGAAAACGTATATTTTAAGGAGTGCTTAAAGAGAAATGTATAACTTTGAATGCTTGCATGAGAAAGAATAAGTTTTAAAATAAATTGTCTAAGAAGGGGTTGAAAAAAGAATTAAGGTGTGTTATGTGCCTGTAACATTTCCCCACAAGGAATGTAAACATTGCGTACTGCAAACATGAACTAACAAAAATTAAAAATAAAATGAATGATCTAAGCTCAAAAAGTTAAAGCTAAATTAAATTCTAAGTGAATAAAAAGAAGGAAACAAGGGCAGAAATCAATGAAACAGAAAAAGAAAAGCAATAGAGAAGTATCAGAACTAAACACAATGGGAAGACATAAAAAATTTCAGTGGGCAGAAAATTTGAACAGACACTTCACAAAAGAAGAAATAGCTCAATAAATGTATGAAAAGATTCTCAATATCTTGAGCACCAGAAAAATAGGTATTTCAACTAATACGCCCATGGAAATATTTAAAATTAATGACTAACTCCACCAAGTATGGTGAAAATATAAAGCTAATGGAAATTTCATACATTTTCATGAGTTTGTAAAATGGAACAACCACTTTATAAGAGTGACAATTTCTTACAAAGTTCACTGCAAGTTTCCTATATGATCTGGGAATCCCAATTCGAGATATACATCCAGTTGAAATGAAAACATATTTTCACACAAACATTTGCACATGACACTTATCAGCTTTATTCATAATGGCCAAAAACTCTAAATGGCCCAAATTACTGTCAAATGGAGAATGGGTAAACAATGTATAGTACAACCATACAATGGTAATGTTACCTAGCAGTCATGTTGATATACGAATATGGATGTTTCTCAAAAATATTATGCATAAAAAAGAGTTTTCTAAGAGTCCATGAAAATCTAGAGCAGACAAAACTATCTGATTGTAACAGAAAGCAACGTCTCTGTTTGGGGGAAGGCAAAAGATGTGAGGAGCCTTAAATCCCAAATTTATCCCATGTGGCTTGAGTTGACCATGCTATTATAATCCATCAGTTTTTTGGGAACTTTCCAGAACGATGGTTCTTGCTCCACACTCAGGCAGAGTTCCCACAGTCAGCCATGTGGGCTGCTTCACTGTTTTATGAAGACCTATACCTGTGTTCTGTTTGATCTGCAAGTCTCTTATTTCAGATTGATTATGGTATCAGGGTATATGTCCTTCCTTTTCTTCCAATCACCTGTGCTTTTAGGTGATTTTATTTGAGGGATGTGGCTCCTTCTCTATTCAGCAATGTTGAAGCTTTCCTATGCAGAAGCTTTTGATATGATCTCATTTTTGGTTCCTGTGCAGCTGAAGTTCTGTTTAGAAAGTACTCACCTACATCATAACTATTTTGTCTTCTGGCATGTTAATTGTTGATGTTTTAACATTTAGCTCTTTGAGAAGAAATGAGGGAGGAAGAAGGGATGGGAAAAGAGATTAAAAAATGAATTGGAATATGTTATGTACATATACTGGCTTCACACAAGGAAACAAACATTAAGTATGCAAATATGTACAAAAATAAAAGAAGGGGATCAAGGAATGGGTAGAGGAAAGGAAAAGGCATTAAGATGTGTTATGTACATGTACCCACTTTCCACAAGAAATGTAAACAATGTATACTATACATATGAACTAATAAACTAAAAAAAAGTAGTTCTTTGGTCCATTTTGATTTTTGTTTAGTATATTGTGAGAGATATGGATCTAGAGACAATCTTCTGCACATGAATAGCCAGATTTTCCAACACTATTTATGCAGGAGGCTATCATTCCTCCACTGTAGGCTTCTGGCCCCTTTGTCAATGATCAGATACTTGAATGTGCTTGAGTTTGTCTCTGCATCTTCAATTCTGTACCATCGATCTTTGTGTCTGTTTTGTTGTTGTTGTTGTTGTTGTTTGTTTGTTTTTTGTTTTTGCTTTTGTTTTTGCTTTGCCAGTACCATACTATATTTTTTAATACAATAGCTTTATAATATAATTCAGGTCCAGGATTGTGATACTTTCCACTTGGCACTTTTTACCTGGGATTGCTTTTGCTATTCTGGATCTCTTTTGGTTCCATATGAATTTTAGGATCATTTTCTCCAATTTTGTGAAGAACACTTGTGGACTTTTGACTGGAATTGTGATAAATATATTAATTTTGGAGGTACAGCCATTTTGACTATATTGTTTCTGTTTATTCAGAGATAGGGATACCTTTTCATTTTCTGATGTCCTCTTCAATTTATGTTTACAGAATACTATAGTTTTAAATTATACTTCCTAAATATCTAATTTTTCTTGGTGCTATTTGAATAATTTTTTTCCTAATTTTTTCTCAATTGGTTCATTATTAGTGTACAGGAACACTGTTAATTTTTGTGTGTTGATTTGTATCCTACTGCATTACTAAGTTTGATTATTAAGTCTAAGATCCTTTTGGTGGATTTTTTTGGGTTTCCTGTGCAGAGAATCACATCATCTTCAAATAATGATCATTTGACTTATACCTTTCCTGTGCATATCTTTTCTATTTCTTGTTTTTCCTTAATTGTTCTTACTAATGTTTCAAGTACTATATTGAACTAGAGTGGACACCCTTGTCTTTTTCCTGATTTTAGAGGAAAAGTACTATAGCTTGTATCTAGATGTCCCTGCAAAGCTTCATATGGTCATGGACAGGGCTTTTTGAAGGTATCTAGAACTAGAGTGTGTGATGAGATTAAGGATGTGATGCTGAGATTGATTCATAGTGTGATACTAGGATTAAGGGTGCCCCATCCTGGCTGTGAGTGCTACTCACCCTAATGGTAGCTTGCCTGATAGAATTTAAGGGACAGGAAAAGGGTTGCTGCTTGTTTCTTGCTGCTTTGCTACTCCACTGCTTGCTGCATTGCTGCCTTCTGACTGCCATGAACTGTTTCTCCTCTGTGATGCCCTCTGCAGTGCTACCCTGTCTTGGAATCAGTCAACTATGAACTGAAATCTCTACAAACTGTAAGCTACAATGAACTCTTCTTCCTTTAATTTTGAGTGTACAGTATTTTATCTCAGCAATGAGAAAAATAACTAAGACAGAAAGCTTTTCATTTTTCCCATTTAATATGATGTTGGCAGTAATATTGTCATAAATATCTTTTATCAGATTGAGACAAGGTCTTTCTGTATCTATTTTCTTCAGAGTTTTTATCATGAAAGGATGTTGGGTTTTGTCAAAGGCATTTTCTGTGTCTATTAAGATAATTGTGTGATTTTTGTCCTTGATTCTGTTTACATGGTGTGCAATGTTTATTGGTTTGCATATGTTGAACCATCTTTACGTCCCTGGGATAAAGCCTACGTGGTCATTGTGTATGATCTTTTTGATGATTCACTGCATTGTTTTCCAGTATCTTGTTGAGAATTTTTGCATCTATATTTATTAAAGAGATTGGTCTATAGTTCTCTTTTTTGGTTGGTTCCTTGTTTGGCTTTAGAATCAAGGTAATGGTAGCTTCCAGGAATAACTGTGAGAGTACACTTTACCCTTTCAATTTCGTCTAAAAGTTTGAGATGCTTTTGTACAATTCATTAGTGAACTACCCAGACCCAGTTTATTTATTACTACTTTCTCATTGCCTGTTATCGGATTATTCAGGGTTCTTAAATCTTCTTGGTTCAGTTTTGGAAATCACATGTAACTAGGAATCTATACATTTCTCCTGAATTCTCCAAATTATTGGAGTATAAGTTTGCAAAGTAATTGGTAATAATGATTTTTATTTTGGCAGTATCCAATGTGATTTCACCTTTTACATTCCTAATTGCATTGATTTGGGTCTTTTCTCTCCTTTTGTTTTGATTGGGTAGGAGTTTGCCTATTTCATTTAGTCTTCTGAAGAACAAACTCTTCAATTCAATGTTGTTTGTTCTGTTTTATTTTTCTATCTCAGCTTCATTTCTATTCTAATTCTTGTAATTTTCTTCCTTATACTAGCTTTAGTTTTGAATTGTCCTGCTATTCTAGAATATTGAGGTGCATTGTTGGGTAATTTATTTGGGCACCCCCTGTTTTTGTGACATTGGCATTCACAGTAATAAATTTTCCTCTTAGGACTTCTTTCATTGTATCCCATAATTTCAGGTATGTTGTACTGGCATCAGTATTTAGTTCTAGAAACTGTTTTACTTCATCTTTGATTTCTTCTGTAACCCACTGATTAGTAAAGAGTGTATTGTTTAGTTTCCATATGTTTGCATAATTTCTACATTTTCTCTTGTCATTGATACCTAACTTCATTGCACTATGATCTGACAATATGCAAGGTATAATTTCAATTTTTTTAAGTTTACTTAAACTTGCCTAATTGGTTAATATATGGTCAATTTTGGAGAAAGTTCCATGTGTTGCTGAAAAGAATGGATTTTTTTTTTTTTTTTTTTTTTTTTGCGGCACTAGGGATTGAACTCATAACCTCGCGTCTGACAGACAGGTGCTTAAGCCACTGAGCCAAACTCCCGGCCCTAGTGTTTTGAGGCAGGGTCGCACTATGAAGCTCAGGCCGGCCTTGTGCTCGCGTTGTAGCCCAAGCCGGCCTGGAACACACAAGGCTCCGCCTACCTCAGCCTCCTGAGTGCTGGGATTAAAGGCATGCACCACCATGCCTGGCTAAGAATGGATATTCTCCAGTTGGGTGGAACACTCTTCAGGTAACTATGAAATCCATTTGTTTGAAAATTTTGTTCAACTAAGATATTTCTTTGTTTATTGTCTAGTTGACATATTTGTGATACTGGGGTATCAAGGTCCTGCAATTTAATAGTGTTATGTTTATCTGATCTTTTGTGTCTAGTAGTATTTGTGGGGTTTTGTTTTGTTTTGTTTGTGGCACTGGGGATCAAACTCACAACCTTGTGCCTGCCAGGCAGGTGCTTAAGCCACTGAGCCAAATTCCCAGCAGCATTTGTGTTACGAAGTTGACTGCACAACTGATCAACGCATATATGTTGATAACTTACTACTTCCTTTTGGATTGTTCCCTTAACCAATATGTAGTGACCTTCTTTGCCTCTTCTGATCAGTTTTGACTTGAAGTCCCCTTTAAAAATAAGACAGCTATTCCTGCTTTTTTTAAGGTTCCCATAGCATGGGATATGATTTTCCATCATTTGATGTTTACTTTATGAGTTTTGGAGGGTTACATGTGTTTGTTGTAGACAGCATACAGTTAGATTTTGCTTCTTGATCCATTCGGCAAGTCCATGTCTTTTGATTGGGGAATTAAGACCATTCACATTAAGAGTTATTATTTATAGGTTTGACTTATTCACTAATCGCCTTATTTTTCTGTTGCTGATTCCCTACCTTCCTTTCTACTGAACTGCTCACTCTGCATGGTATATTGACTATATTAGAACTTTTGTCTTTCTTAGCTTCATTGTTATTTTCTAGGGTATCCTTGAGATTTTTTTTTTTTCAGAACTGGTTTGGTGCTCATGAACTTCCCTAGGTGCTGTTTATCATGAAAGTATGTTATTTCTCCACCAATTTTGAAAGATAGTATTGCAGGATATTTCAGCCTGGGTTGGAAATTTTCTTTTAGGGCTTGAAACAGTTCACTCCAAGCTCTCCTGGCCTTTAAGGTTCATACTGAGGAGACTGTGACAATTCTAATGGGTTACCTTCATAAGTAATTCATTGCTCTTTTCTAATGACTTTTCTGTTCTTTAGTTGGACTTCCAAGATTTTGACTATGATGTGTTGTAGGAAGGTTCTTTTCTGATCCTAGCTATTTGGGGTTCTATATGTTTCACTTATCTGTATGTCAAATTATTTTACCTTATTTGGAAAATTTTCAGCTATTATTTCAGTAAACAAGTTTTTGTTTTGTTTTTTATTGTTTTGGGGGGGTTGGGTTTTGTTTTTTGTATTTGTTTTTGTTTTTGTTTGTACCAGGGATTGAACTCACAACCTTGCACCTGCCAGGCAGGTGCTCAGGCCACTGCGCTAAATCCCCAGCCCTGCTTTTTGAGACACAGTCTCAATATGCAGTTCAGGGCGGCCTTGAACTCACTTTGTAGCCAAGGCTGGTCTCGAACTCACAATAAACCTCCTGCCTCAGCCTCCCGAGTGCTGGGATTAAAGGCATGTGCCACCACACCCAGTAATAAACAAGTTTTTTAATACCATGTGTGCTATCTTGTGACTTTTCACTAATTTCAACCAATCTTGGATTATTTTGCTTTGTGTCATCTAGGAGCTGTAAGATCCATTTTTCAGGTTATTTTGCTATTTAAGGTATCTTTCATTAATTGGTCACTGACAATTAGCCTCTTGACACTGACCTCAAGGTGGTTGCTTCTGCTGCCCATATTTTTGATAGAATTTTCAATATTCTGAATTTAAAAATCCATACTATAGTGGGAGTAGATGCTTGGGTGCCTAGGATTTTTAAAAAAGCCCCCTTTTTTGTAGGAAGGCCTCTATGAGAGGCAGGATCTATAACTATAGTATAAACACTAAGATAAACAAAACATTGACCTACTGTAGATATCTACTAAATGTAACTTTACTTTTACTAACAACATCACCATACTCAACAGCAATAGCCTAAAGTTAACTATTTAAAGATTCATAAAGCTAGCTGGGCGTGGTGGCACACACCTATAATCCCAGCACTCGGGAGGCTGAGGTAGGAGGAGCGTTGTGAGTTCGAGGCCCACTTGGGCTACAACATACGCACAAGGCCAGCCTGAGCTACGTAGTGCAACCCTGCCTCAAAAAACCAGGGACGGGAGTTTGGCTCAGTGGTTTAAGGATCTGTCTGGCAGGTGTGAGGCTGTGAGTTCAATCCTCGGTGCCGCAAAAAAAAAAAAAAAAAAAAAAAAAAAATTCATAAAGCTTAGTAATCTTAGTAGTAGTAGTATAGATGGAGCAGAGAACTAGAGAAGGAAAAAAGCAAAATTTGAAAATTTAACAATGAGATATGATAAAGAGGAGAGAAAAGTAAAATGGGGGTCCTATTGAGGAGTAAAAGGAAATTGATAGCGATAGAGAACGGTCACTGAAAAGAATGAACCAAAAAAAGACGCAAAAGATAGAGCAAAAACAGGAGACCAAATAAACAGAAAAAAGCAAGTGAGGAAAAAGAGATTTAGTCAAAGAAAAATTCCTGTGTTATTGAATGAATGGTTTCTATGTAAAATCTGCAGTCTCAGGATCCAGCCAGTCAGGATTTTCTGCCTAGTTTCAGGGCCTGTGAGTTTTTAATGTGTCTTGCTTGCACTTGAAGCCCCTTTTTTCATTCTCCCAGGCTGTAGTCACTGCCCAAGCCAAGGTGTGGGGAACATGATGAGCCCTCTGTTCTCTGCTGGATGTAGGCTGGAAGTAGAGGGTTCAAGTGGGCAGTTGAACCTACTGTCCCCAGTCACAAAGTCTGGTTACTCTTTTTTCTCTCCGGATGTTGTTCTTGTCCAGGATCAGGAGGTCTGGATATTCCTTACCTCTGCTACCTCTGCGGTGCTTCCCTGTGGGCAGGGCCTCAGTTCTCCAGGTCCAGTCTTTTGATCCTCTAGTTCAAGGCTGTTCACTCTTACAGAGGCCAGCGCTGCACCTCTGGTGTGGGACTGTTCACTCACTCTGTCAGTGAGGGTCTGCTTGCTCAATGGGGACAGACGCAGTTCATCTAGCGCGATCAGCTAGCTCATGTTGGGGCAGGGACACCACTCCTCCGGTGTGAGGCTTTTTTGCAGTGAGGGTTCGTGATACATGTTATATAAGACATGGCCCTAGACCAGGAGCTGGTCCTAACAAGACTTTGCAAAACAGTCTAGCTCAAAAAACATCAATCTTGCTACATTGGTATGTTGACAAGACAAACTGAGCAACTGGGCAGCCTAGCTACTGCTGAGCCCTATCGCAGGCAGATAATGGGCAAACTGCCTTTTCCCAGATCAAAACCCATCCATCCATTTCTGCTAGGCAGCAAGCATGAAATAAATGGAAGAAAACCAAGAATGTAGCGCACACTCACGTGCGTACACGCACATATTCACTCACTCACTAGTCAGGGAAAGGGTACAAATAAAAACTAAGTAGTGTGTGCCTGTGTTTTGTTTAAAATGAGTGTTTATTTTCCAGTTTCCATAGGAAATAATTGAGCTAACATTATCTTCCAAAAGTAAATACCTTTTTGCAAAACTCCCTAGAACTGATCCAAGGCCAAGATTCCTGCTTCAGCCTTCTTTTGCCCTCATGCCCCTAAATTCTCATGTTGTGATCCAAAGCACAGGATTATTAACAGAGAGGCATGACCTTGCTTCCTCCCCCAGCCCTTCTGAAAGTTGAGCTACAGTCTTGCCAAATCCTACTGCTTGAGATGAGAGATAAAATCTAATGGGAAACCAGAAATGTGAGGACTCCTGGAGGTTTGGCCTTCTCGGATCCTCTTGGCTACAGACACTTTATTCAGACCCTTGCTGGGTCTTTTCTGGAACTGTGTAAGCCAGGACAGCTAGAGCTGGGTTTGGTTGTATTTCTGTGAGCCCTTTGAGTTTTGTGTTGCTGTGCTTTTAATAGTATGTTTCCATACTTTGCTTGCCTCAATAAAGGACTATTAAGAATCTACTCTCCAGCCATTGTTCCTTTGTCAGTGCTGCCATAACTTATTTTTAACATGATCTGCCTGCTTTTAAAAGACTAAAATATTTCAATTATCAATGTAATGATTGCTAGGGACTTTTTGTTTGTTTGTTTTGTTTTTATCACCAAGGCTACATTTTCTTAGCACGATCTTTTATGAGAATGAACTGAGCTCCTGACATTTTGAGGGGACAGGTCCAGAGACCCTTCCCAACCCCAAAATCACAGACACAGGAATGTTTATACAGGCCTCTGGCTCTGAGTCAAGAGCCCTGAATTTCCTTTGTATGTCATCACTCTAACCACATTTTGACCTGGATAAATGCATATAAATGAAGAAAACATGACCAATCCAGACTCACAAAAAGATTAAATTATGGAAGATAGTATGAAAGGAGATCTAAAGAAATAAAAGCTTTCTTCTTCTAACAGGAATGAAGTTCATGCATATTAAAAACCAGTTGTTGAAATCATTATTCTGGCTGCAGAAAAGTTATCAAGAATCTCATCATTATATAAAGTGTACATTCTATTTTTTTGTGCAACATAGTCACTGAAGATGAATTTTAGCCCTATTACAAATCTTGAAACTCACATGTGCCATTAGAATGTAAATGTCAAAACACTATACATATTACCCAAAAGATAAACTTGTAAAGACTGTCCAGCAAACCAAAACAAGCATTCAGGAAAGTATTCGGATGATAAGGAAAAATTGTCCAAGAAAGGCAAAACAAGGAAAGGATTATCCACCCATTCAGTGAAGTATAAGGGCAATGTTTACATTATTATATGTAATTGCATTGTAGTTGTCACTGACGAAAGATTCCTAAATTACTTAAGGTCCATCATCCTTGCTCAAGTCCCCACTCAGGAAATAATCCTCCTAGACAGCTAAGCACTCTCTACTTGCTTGCAGAGTCTATGTATTCTTTAATTCAATAAGTCTTCAGTATATTGGTGCTGGAATGCTAATCTCATGATTTAGTTTAGTCTGGAAATAGTATCCTTAATGTAACAGCCATAATAGCAACATCGATGATTTACTGATAATCTTTGACTTGGAATCCTGGGTTGGTCACTAATTGTGTGACTTTGGGAAATACAGTTAACCTATCTACTCTTTACTTTCCTTGTTTATCAATAAAGGTGATAACACCTATCTTTGAGAGTTCTTTTGAGGATAAGATAACATAAATAAAATATCCAGCACTTAGGTCAGGCTTTCCTGACAACTATTCTTGTTTTTTCTTATTACTTCAACAAAAAGCCATTGTAACTGCCTAGCAATCAATAATGCAAAAACATGCAAAATCAAGAGTAACTTACACACCTAAAAACATGTTATTTCTTTCCTTACACATATTTATAACTCATATGAGGTCTCACTTTACCTAAGACCTCTTGTGTGCTGTACACCTTTTTAACCCTGAGCCCAAAGATTGTAGATGGATATGTCATATCATTACAAAGGAGATATTCATCAAAACTAATTACATACAGCCATTGCTTAAGGCATATTGTATATTCTTTCGCATTGCTATCCTCATCTCAAAGGTGAAGAAGCAGAGATTCAAGTGGTTAAACAACTTGTCCTAGATCCTCAGTAAATGACAGAACCAGAATTCATATTTGGGTCTGTTCAGCCCAAAAGACCATGCACTTTCCATTATGTTCGGCTGCCAAGTTGAGTTCCTTACCACAATGTCATGAACTATTTTTATAAGAAAATGAGACCACTGTTTACTATCTGTAATGGCGAGATTTTAAATCAAGCTTGAGGACATAAAACTTATGACCTCTGAGTCTTAAATAAAAACCCACTTGAATTAAAATGAAACAATGGAAATGCCTCAGTAATAATATTTGAAAAATCTCCAAAATGTGAGATTTCAGCTGGCTTTGTTTAGTGGAATGTCCCTACGCAGAGATGGATGCACGTCTGTGGGCGTCAGAGCAGTCAGTTTCCCTGGAATGGAATTCATGAGTCTAAAGCTATGTGTTCTCTCTTCCTGATCACCAAGCCATAGTTTTATCTGCCATAATTACCCCTTTCTACAGTTTATACATCTTTTCATCCCAGAAGGGTTACAAATTCTGAAGCAGCTTAACTTTAAATAGAAAACCAAATTAGTTTTACTCTTTCAGCATATAAGTCATCTGGGCAAAGAAAGCTGTGCTTGGCCATGCCTTGCCTAGTTCCATGACATTCTAACCATATACACCGGCCACTATCTAAAGCTGAGCCCGAGAGGGTAGCCTTCCCCGTAGTCCACCATCACCAACCTGTCTCAAGCCTAGGACCAGCTCTTAACACAGCACCAAATACAGTACCTGACACATGGGGCCATTTAGCAAATATTTTTTTCAGTGAGCAAATGAATAAAAACATGACTTCTCAAAACAAAAGAAAGCAAATCATTCCTTCCTGATTTCCTCATACCAAGCACAGCCTTTCTTTTACCTGCACCTCCGGCCTACTAACACCTCCCAACTCAGAGACCAAATGCAGCCTCCCAACGTAGAGGCCATATGCAGCTTCTGGTTTCCATGGAAGGGTCCTGATGCCTGCTTATTCTACAGGTCTTGAGAAAATCACATTGAAGGAGGTGGTCAGGAGACTACGAGTGCCAGTTGGTCCCCCACACCTTTAAAGTGGGGCCTAAGGGAATGTCTCCAGTTTTCACCCTGGGTCACATACTCAAATGACTTGGACAGTTCACACAAAGAGTAAAGACCATTAGTCCCACTCCAACTGACTCAGAATCTCTGAAACATAAATGGCACATATGGTTTGAATGTCTCCCTAGTAATTTGAAGATGCAACCAAGATTACGAGGCTGGAGAAGGCCAGGAAGGGGATACACCAGTCCCATACAAGTGTGGAGGAAGCATCTTGCTGTCTTGAAAGGAACAATGAGGGAAGAAACAGAAAACCCATTCTAGAGGAGAAGCTACAACCACTGGCCATAACGCCTTCTCAGCTCTGCAGTCCTCTCTGCTGTCACATCCTTTCTCCACCTCTATTTGGTCTTGGAGCAGGCTGTGATCTTCTCTCAGATGAAGCAAGGTGGGTCTTGCCAAATCATCCTATTCTTTTTAAACAGAACTAGTCTCTGGGCCATGTCCTAGTATGCCAGCCACCATCCACAAAAGACAATGTTGTCTCCACCCTCCCACCTCCTCTTTAAAGCTAGAGATTGCCAGTGACAAGCCCCAATTGAGTACTGATGGACTGTGCCAAGCCCTCCAGGAGCACTGTACAAAGATCTGCATTTCAGTAAGCCCTAGGGGCAGGCTGGGACAGGGAGAGTAAACAGAGACCCGAATGTCAGAGCTGCTTTTGTCTTTAGGGTGGTGGGAGAGGCACTGATTCTTCACACTGAAAAACAGAACTACTCCCCAGAAGATCTAATGTGATTTTAGAAATACACATACAAGAAGGTTTGCATGCAATTTGGAAGCTAAGACTTCTGAGTTTACAGTCCAAACATCATGAACTGAATGTTTGTGTACCCTTCAGATGTTGAAGCCCTAAACCTTCAGTGTTGTTATATTTGGACACTTGGTCTCTAAGGAAGCAATTAAGGATAAATACAGTCATAAGGGTGAGGCCCTGGTTGGACAGGATTAGTGTCCTCATAAGAAGATATACCAGACAGCTCATTCACTCTCCCTCTCTACCCTATCCTCCCCCCAATCCTGGTCACATGCATAGCCAGCAAGAGCTGCCATCTGCAAGCCAGAAAGACATCCCTCACCAGGAACCAACTCTGCCAGACCTTGACCTATGACTTTTAGCTTCCATGACTGTGAGAAAATAAATCTCTGCTGTTTATCAACCCAGTCCATTTTGTTATAACAGCCAAAGAGGACTAAGACACTACCCTTTGACAAATCACAATACCTCCACACCTCAGTTCCCTCATCAATAAAAGCGATAAAGTTCAATCCCTGGTACCAAAAAAAAAATAAAAGAGATAAACCTTATGTGTTCATAAATGTCAAATGAGATCACATATGTTTTAAAGGCTTTGCAAACAGCTAAATGTTCAGTGGGCATTAAATCATTCATTAATCTCCACCTCTGTGCTCTTCTACTTTAATTTTGTTCTCATCAGGTACTTATCACATTGTATTAAACTGTTCCTAGCTATCTCTTCTGTCATACTGTAAAATCCTTATGGCTCGGAGTCAATTTTCATTTACCTTTGCTTCCCCAGTACCACAGTACAGAGTCACTGCCCAACAAAGGACTACAGAACGATCCTCGGGTGACATTAGATACCCTTTCTCTGTGTCCACTAACACTTTGGTACATATTTCCATCTCAGCCTTGGGCATTGAAGTTACTAGCTTCTACATTTATCTTCCCTAATGAAGTGTAAGCTCCCAGGTGCAAAGATTGCATGTTGCCTTTACTGTGCCCCTAGTGACTAGTTTAAGGCCTGATACCTAGTAAGAACTCAGTCAAAACTGATAAAAATGAAGTAAATGATTCGTTTCTTGAAGAATTTGCATTGTTGTATTTCAGTGTTCACTGCTGCCCTGTATTCAATCTACCATCTCTAGTGGAACAAACTAAATGCCCTTTATCCCACTGAGTCTTTTTTCAAAGGGATTATAAAAGGTTGCAGATTATAAAGCCCTTTTATCCTACTGTAACCAGCAAAATATCCGAATGCACCATTTTATTGCACAAATCGATATCATCCCTAAGAAAACCAGTACTAGTCATTTACACCAACAGCAGTTGCTATGCAACCACCCTCCTAGGCTTGGTTGAAAGATCCAGGGCTAAAGCAGTGATTTTTCCCACCTGGAAAGGATAATAATGTCTAAGAGGGAAAAAATGCACCATTATTCTGAGTCACTAAGTCTTCTGAAAATAGAAAATTTAACCACCTTAGAAAAGAATGCTTCCTAGGTTATAAGCACATAGCCTTTGTATAAATTGATGTGTGTATTTAGCTACTGGACTCCAAACACACATATACAAATATTTATAAATTATATAAATTTATTTATAATGTATCAATAAATATGTATATTTATTAAAAAGGAGAGTAAGCACAATTGCTTTTCACTCCAAAGAAGTTCCAGGAAGATCAAATATTTCATCTCCCTTATTTTGTATTGGCAGAGCAAGGGATGTGAGGATTGAACTCAGGACATCAGGCACGGGAGACAAAGGCTATTATTCTATACGTTTTTTTTCCAGTACTGGGGATTGAACCCAAGGCCTTTGCACTGAAGTTCATCCCCAGATATTTCTTTTCCTTTTTCTTTATTTACCCAGATAGAACTTGAACTTGGGACCTCCTGCCTCAGACTCTCAGAGTGCTGGTATTATAGGCATATACCACCATGCCTATTTCATTTTTCTTCTTTTTTTATTAATTTTTTATTCTAAAGAGAATAAAACCAAGCAAAATAAAACAGAATAAAACCAAGCAAAACAAAAATAGCATGATACACAATTTCAAAACAAGATAATAGGAAATCAACAATGGCTCCCATAATGCCTCTTGTTGTCTTCAAAATAGTTGCCCATACCATCAGATCATGCACACAAAAATCAAACAAAACAGAACAGAATAGAATCAATAAAAACAAAACAATGAACACAATACAGGACTTCAAAACAAGATAATAGTAAATCCAAAATGGTTACCATAATATATCTTGTTATTTCAAAATAGCCATCCATGCCATCAGTTATAATAAAATCAAACAAGACAAAACAGAATAAAACCAAACCAAACAAAATAATGAAAATGATACAGAACTTTAAAGCAAGATAATAGGGAATTAACAATGGCTACCGCCTTCAGAAGGAGATCCCCCATAGATGCTACTTTGTATATTGTTTTGCTCTAAATAAATGGTCAGACTACCAGCTTTAGGCCTGCAAAGTCACTGAAATGCTAAACACTACAAACATTAAATTGTATTTTACTTCAATAGCTATCATCTCAGCCTGTGGTTCTCTAGATCAGCTGGTCCCTTATGGGGTTGGGGGAATCTTGGCTCTTCTTGTCTCCCAGCCTGCGCACCAGAAGGGGCTGGCATCTTGTTCTTCTCCCTGTGGATCGCAAATGGTGCTGACTCACAGGAAAGGGCTGGTGTCTGGTTCTCCTCCCCACAGGCCAAGCATGGTGCTGATTCACAGGAAGGGGCTGGCATCTCATTCCCCTCCTCATGGCCCGTGAATGGCACTGACTTATAGGAAGGGGCCTACATCTGGTTCTCCTCCCCATGGCCCATGAATGGCACCAAATCACAGGAAGGGGCTGGCCTCTGGTTCTCCTCCCTACAGCCCACAACTGGTGCCATCTCACAGGAAGGGGCTGGCATCTCATTCTCCTCCTCGTGACCCACAAATAGCACTGGCTCACAGGAAGGGGCTGGGCTCCAGTTCTCCTCCCCACAACACATGACTGGTGCCATCTCACAGGAAGGGGCTGGCATCTCATTCTCCTCCTCATGGCCCACAAATGGCACTGACTCAGAGGAAGGGCCTGGGCTCCAGTTCTCCTCCCCACAACCCACAACAGGTGCCATCTCACAGGAAGGGGCTAGTATCTGGTTCTCCTCCCCATAGCCACAACTGGCCCCTCCATTTCTTCTTAAAGAAGTAAACTTTAAAACACAAATTTCTATTTTCCCAGGTCAAGAAAGAAAACGGAAAATTTAAAGGAAAAGATTAACCCATGTCAAACAGCCTAGATAAAGCTACATTAGCATTTGTTATGTAGCCTTTTAGATGTTTATATATAAGGACATTTGTATATATAAAACACAAAAATGGGAACATATTATATACAGTTTTGATACCTCCTTTCTTTACATTTCACAGCATACCATGGCTGTCTTTTCAAGTCAATATATAATTATATCATCATTGTTAAGGCTGTATAATATGCCAGTGTTTAGATGTATCTAATGTAATTATTTCTTGTTGTGCCCATTTTTCATCATTACAGATGTTATAAAGAACATTCTCATGCATATTTCTTCGAAAACCCATCTAATTATTTCAACAACAATTTATTCATAGATTAAATCAAAGATTATGCATTTATTTGAAGCCAGTGAACATTTACAAATAACGAAAAACTAATAATGGGCACTTGTCCCAAAAAGAAGGATTTTAGGTCAAATCTTGACATAATTTAAAATAGTTTTAAAAGTAATAAACCAAGACCCTGAGGATACATTATGACAGAGTAACTTTCTTTTCTTATTTTTCTGTAGCTGTCTCTCTTTGCTCTCTGAGCTGGTACTTCCTGTCTTTGCTCCCTCGTTGTTACCAGCTGCATTTTGGAATTGGCTATTGATGACTCTATCTGGGCTTATGGCTAAATCTGAGAACAGTGTCTGAAAGTCCTTGTAAGGTCTGGGATAGATTCATGATTCATACTCATATGAAAGGTAGATATCTCCAAACTATTTCATTTGGAGCAGATTATCAACTGCCTTCCAGAAGATATGATGATTTCTGTTTAACTTCTTCATTGTTGAAAGCATTTAAAAGGTTAGTTGTCTCACTCGTAAACTTGTCCTGCTTTGAAGCCATAGTAAACTTCCTAAACACGAAACTTTGTGTGGTGTATGCATTGCTGGAGATCAAACCTGGGCCCTTGCACACACTTTACCACTGAGGTACATCTCCAGACCAACCGTGATCGTTTTGTATCCTGTTCACAACATGAAGACTACCAGATCAATAAAATTCAAGCTCCTAATAATGGCATTCAAAGTCTCTCTAGTCTTACTCATGCTAATTTCACTCTTATACCGTGCTAGGTGCCCTTCTAGGAATATTGATAATCCCTATATTTGCCCATATTGGTCCTATTTCCCTGCCCTTTCCATTTCCAAGTGTATTTTTAATTTGCCCAAAAAACTATCCATTCTTCAAAGATTTTTATGTTACTTTCTTTAAGAAGCCTCCTCTATTTCCACCAGTTGAAACAGACTAAGTCAGGCATGGTATCACATTCCTGTAACCCCAATGTTCCAGGAAGCTGAGGCAGAAGATTCACATGCTCAAGCCCTACCTGTGCAACTTATTGACTTAGCAAGGCCCTGTCTCAAAACAATAAAAAAGTCTTGGAATATAGCTCAGTGCAAAGGCCCTGGATTCAATTCCCTGTAATCACCCCACTCCACAAATCTCTCCAAGGAACCAGATTGAAGAACTACCCAAAGTATCCGTGATCAAATGACAGAGACTTGGATCCACATCTGTTAATGATGCTCAAAAGCTTACTACTATTTCAGAAATAATTAGCAATAGTATACTGATTTAAAGTCATTCTCAAATGGCAGAAATTAATAATATCAAACAAAATACAATTGGATCCAACAGAGAATACTAAGACTATAGGATTAGTCCTCACCTTCTTCCTGTCTCCCAGTAACACCCAACAGTGAGTATCTAACCAAAAATTAGGGTCAGATCCCTCACCTCCATGCGCTCCCCACATCTGCTACATATTCATTCACCTCCCTGATTCACTGAAACTGAATATACAAACAAACAATATCCAGACCATACACCATATAAAAATAGAAGTGTGGCCCACCGCCTGGAGCAATAAGCCCAGGAAACTAACTGTTATTTACAGCAATCATCCCAGGATTAAAGTATGTGAAGTAGAGTTTATTTAATCAAAGAAGAACAAAACAAAACATGATTCCCAATCAGGAAGCTCCCAGAACTACATCAGGTTCTAAGAACTCTAACAAAGTGATTTGACAGCATTTAGAGAAAAAAAAAAACATAGGCAAAGCACAGAAAACAACTTAATTGGCTACAGCTTAGTCCATCAACTAGTCAGTGAATTACAGATTAATTAGTTAGTTGGCTACAAGGCCCCTTGCAACCAACAAAGCTCAGTTAATATGATTAGACTATATTGATGTGTTGGTCATGGCAGAGGTGACTAGTCCAAATCTATGACCTCTACAAAAGATTTTTAACACTAGGAAGTCAATTGGCTATCTACAGTTACCAGTCCAGGCTAAATAGTAATCTCTCTAGCAATCAGTCCAAAATGACTAGGACTTGATTAATAACTAACAATTTCCCTAATTTTTGTTCCAACTTTCAACTTAGGACCGAATGGCGAAAGCCAAACAAGTACCCCTAACTAATCATAGCATGTCCATCCTAGTTATCCACCCACAACTTCCCATGCTAATAACCCCTCATCAGGCCACACCCAAAGCATTCCCTTTTTCCGTCATGAAACTTTCCCCTTCCTCTACCTGCCTTGAAGTCTCTGACAAACACAAGTGGTGGTGGCTCACTCCCTGTAATAGCAAGCTCAGAATCAGTCCTTTCTTCTCATTTGGGTGATTATTATTTATTTCCACAATCCAAACTCAAGGCCCAGTGTTGAGAGATGACTGAGGAAAGTTTTCTAATAAGCACTCTACAGTGGGAGACCATTGTGACTAAAGGCTTTTTTCTTTTCCCATTGGGGAAGTCAAAACCCAGAAGGCTAGTGCAACAACCCAGAAGGCTGTAGAACAGAAAAACGCTGGCTCAGAAACCAGAGCCTCTACCTGACTCTGCCACCCATTTCCTTTCTACAGTAATCTCTGGCATAAAATTTTAATATTTCAATTTCAGTTCCTCATCTATAAAATGGGAATAAACTCTGTACTGGCTCAGAGGCTCGGTATAACAATAAGACAGAAAACAATATATGACCATGCTTTAAAAGTTCCCTAGCTGTGAAAATGTAAGATGTTATCGTGGACATAGGCAGCCATTCTTTCAGCACCTCCTGGTGTCTTGGACATGGGAGAATCAAACGGGGGTAAAGAAGGAAGAAAAAAATTGGCTTGAGGTATTCTTGCTGGACAAAGTAAGGAAGCAAGAGCTGTTCAGCCACTGGAGCTGGATGCTGGTCATGTTATTCTATGCTTTTAAACTCCCACACATATGCTGTTCACCGCCAAAATACATAAACTTCTTTGAATTGCACTCCTTCTCTTACAGGAGCAATTGACTGCAGTTGGATATGATTTTCCTTTGTTTGTTTTAGTTTATAAATGGCCAGGAATGCTGCCCTACCTCCTTTTGTTTAAACACCCACCATTCTTCCATCAGCAGTCCTCTTCTGGGGTCTTAATTTTCTGGTAATTTTTTGTCTTTTTTTTTTTTCCTTTTCTTTTTTTTTTTTTTTGCTAAGAATAGTTGTGGTTAGAGGCAGTTCCAAGCACAAGCCCAGGCCCTGAGGCTCATTAAGGATATTCACTAACTCTCAGATGACAGCAGTAAATCACCGGCTCCGAGAAGGTTAGGTGGGGCAGGAGGGCAACTGGAGAGCCTTGAGCTGGCCTCAGGAAGGAAGGCTTTGTGGGTCTCTTCCCAGGGACAGCCCCAAAGAGATACAACAAAGACGATATCAAGACCTATGAATACACTGCTCATCTCTCAACCAACACTTGTGATGGTGAAAACTTCGCAAGGAGGGTAAAGGGTGAACCAAATCTACCCAAAGATTTCTCAGAAAATCAACTCAGCTTTAGTTGCTCACTTACAATCCCCAAGAGTGGCTTCTGCCACACTTACCTCCCAATTATCGGGAAGATTTTGACCGAACCGTCCCCTAGAACAGCAAGTTACATGGTAAAATCCCAATCCTAAGTAGAACAAGGAAATCACTTTCATTTTTTCCATGTTTTGGTGTTTTCCAAAGTTGTTAATGCACACACAGAGAGTGAGTGTTTGAGTTTCAGAAAACTTGACTGTTTCCTACTCTTGGAGAGTCACATTGCATGAAAGCACTCTAAATTTTCTGAGAAGTCTTGCATTTAAAAAAAAAAAAAAAGTGTTCTTCCAAAATACGGCATTTCTCAAATTTGCTTGACCGCAGAACACTTTCTGTCTCCCATGTAACATCTATAACATTCTGCAAAAAGCACTGCACCCCAAAAGAAAAACCTGCATTTGGCCATTTAGATTCTATTCGGTTTGAAGAGAAAAACAAATTTGCTTCCAAAGAAAATCTTCTCAACGTATGATTTCTCACTAGAGTAATGCTGACATTCACATGAACTCCAGTCCCTGGACAAGGAACAAGTGTCAGTTACTCTTGTCCCCCACTCCCAACTTCTCAGCTCTCTTCTGCCACATCGTCTCAGTGAAGGCTGGCCAAGAGTTTCATGGAGCCACGTGGCACAGACAATTAAAGTGGATACCAGCCAAAGAAATCTGTGAAGCAGATGATTATGTCAAATATACATTCAGCACATTTTTATGTGTTTCTTAAATGGAAAGGAAGATTTCTCTTCTTTCAGTCCTTCTGTTCATAATTTTTAACAAATGGACTTCTTGGAATAAGCAAATCTAGAGATGGAAGGAAAAGATGAAACTTAAGTTTTAATTACTAGAGTATTGCAAAGAAAAAGCGCAAGGAAATATGCCAGATCCAGCTGAAGAATGGTCTTAAGTCTATCCATGGAAAATTATTCACAGTGTATCGTTGAGTGAAAAAACAAGCTGCAAAACAGTAGAAACATTTTTGTAAAAGCAATAGACCCAGTGTTCATAGAAAGAATAAATAAGCATAAAAGCAAATGACAAGAATTTAACCAAATTGATAGTGATTCAGGCTAAGTGAAGGAATTTTCTTCTTCTGTTTCTTGTTCTTTTTGTAACTTTTCTCGAATAAAAATGATACTTTCAAAGTGAAAATATTATTGTCTAAGTTGTGTTTTCTTGAAGAAATATCCGAGGAGGAAGAAAGCAGTTTTCCTCATAGGCAGGAGAAATCATGAGGCCAGACCCTGTGGACAATGATTAGCGAAGAGCAAGATAATGTCCTTGGCAGCAGCGGGCCCCGCCCTTTTAGCACCGGGGACCAGTTTGGTGGAACTCAATTTTTCTGCGGACCAGGAGGTGAGTGGTGATTTGGGCATGATTCAAGCGTACTACATTGATTGTAGACTTTATTATTACTTTAGGAGCATGCCACCTAGATCCCTCCAAATCACAGTTCATAGTAAGGGTCACACTCCTATGAGAATCCAATGCTGCTGCTGATTTGGGGGGGCAGGGCTTGGGCTGTCATGTGAGCAGTGGGGAATGGCTATATATACAGACGAAGCTTTGCTCCTTGGCTCACCTTCTGCTGTGTGACCAGTTCCTAACAGGCCCTGGACTGGCAGCAGTCTATGACCCAGGAGTTAGAGATCCCTGCACTTCATGCAGGCTTTTGCACACAATAGGCAACAAGCACAAGACGGTGTAAGAGAACATGTCATGATTCTAAAAACTGAGCACAACCTGTTCATCCATGCAAGACTAGCCAGTGCGTAAAGAGATGACAAAGATCCTGAATCTCAATACTTAGTGCAAAATCACCATCACCACACATCTTTACTTCCTAGCTGGAAGTTCAGGGATTTTTTGAATGTCCTTTTCCTAAGCAGTCCAAAGAATGTCCAGGGCTATAACTCAAAGGTCTACCAGCTGGTAGGTCTTTGGATTGACTCACCTAGAAGTCACAAAAGAAAGGATAGGATGTCAGTCTGCACCTGCCCTCTGCTGTCTTGCCCTAGTGACTTCTTCATGATCCATGGGCTACTATCTCTTCAAGGCCAACCAGTCTCCTAAAAACCAGCAGCTCAGCTGTTCTTCCCCTGTGCCAGCCACTGGCAAACCTCAGCTGCTGCTCCTAAGGACTCTGGCAGATTCCCACTGCAGAGCCCAGAAGGCCCTCTGCTTCTCTCCCCTGTACCACAGCACCTCTCTACACTGGGATAGGGTGGGCAGGAAGCAGGCAGGAGGGTTGGGGAGGGGCCTGGTGAGAGCCTGAGGGGACAGAGAAAGCAAGGCCTGTCTGGGGTAGGAAGCGTAGCCTCCACCATAGTTCACTCATATGTTGGTTCTACTGCTCAGCATGGCTGAACCTGCCAAAACTCTTCCTCACACCAAGTGATTTTTCTTGTTGTTTTTCTTTTCTTTCTTTCTTTCTTTTTTTTTTTTTTTTTCTAATCAGGACTTTGTCTGCACTCTGGCTTCTTTTAGACCCCCCATGAAGTACCTCAGAAAGTTCACAAGTTGAAAACTGGACAGAGTTCACTTGTTTTCCCTACAGGACTTGTGGGCTCCAAGCAAAGCAAAAAAATATGGTTAAATCTCATTCTCTAAATAGTTCATGATAGTTGAGATGTGACGAAGTACTCCCCTTCCTCAGACAGAAGCTGATTAACCTCAGACACAGAAACTTCTAAAGGAAGGTGGTATTAATTCTGACCCAGTCTCAGCTCTAACATGACCATAATGCCTGTCATAGGAGAGACAGTGCAAAGTAAGAATTTTGGGCACAATTTTCTCTTGGCAGCCACAAAAAGCTCTAGTAATCTGTTAGCCCCATCCGCACCCCACCCATGTTACAGACGGGGAGACAGACTCATGGTCACTTCAGTCAGACAGCAGGATTACTGAGATCAGATTCTACACCTCCTGACTTCTAATTCAGTCATATGGAATATCAGACCCCTAATGCTGAAAAATAACAATAGATAACATAGTGTGCATAGAGACATTTAGCCAGCTCAGATCCAAGCTCTATGCTAGTTTGTCTCTTTTACTTTTTCCCTTTTCTTTTACAAATGACATTCCTTTAGCCTTTCAAAGAAATTAAGACACAGAAAAGTAAGTGTCCTCAAATCACGTACTTTGGTTATGGTAGAACCAGAATTCCAGCTGCAACCAGTTTGACCCCATAGCCCATATTTTTTCTACTACAGAACTAAACTGATTTCATGAAAACAAAGGAAGACAGAGTAGATGAAAGCTTCTATATTGAAACACAAAGTGGTGATTTATCAAATGAATTAACAAAGAAAATAAAACTACACACAACTGTGTTGAGTGGCCCTGATTCCTTACACTAAAAACCTGTTCCAAATAAATCAATGCTCTGATTTCTCAAAATCGCTATAATCCCTTCATGGATCACAGGAAAGAATGACAGAGGAGCACTCCAGTAAGGAATAATGGTATTCTAATTAAGCAACTTTGCAGGGGGAGGGGGGAATAGTCTAAAACCTGTATGTTGCAAGAAAATTGCAAATATCAAATAGCAATTCTAAAGAAAGACAAACAAAATGGCTTTTAATCCATCACTAATTTCCTTTAATTCCTGAAAGCAACTAAAATGTGAGAAAGCACAAATTAATTAAAATTGTATAAATTTAGACTAATTAAAGATGGCCATATTTTTATGAAATGCACTGGTTCATACATACACTTTTCAACCTGCCAAATATGGGCTAAAAAGGGTGGGGTTAACAATTCCTAGCAGGCAGAAAACACATGAATAGGTACCTGGGGCACTGTTGTAGTCAGGATTTGCAAGGGAAACAATTTAATACAGGACACATAATTTATAGGATTATTTTATAATATTCACTCAAAGAGTCAAATGCAAAAGCAATCTGTCTGCACGTTAGAGACCCAAAGAATCCAGCTGAGGGTCTGGATCCCACCAGTCCTGCATGAGTCCAGCTGAAGACCTAGAGTCCACAGCAATGTCCTCCACGAGTCCAGCTGGAGGCCTAGAGTCTGTGACAATGTCTCATGCAAGTCTGTATCAAGGATCTGCACCGGGAAGGCCCAAAAGTCAGTGGTGGAAGATAGAAAGTCTGCACCAGCAGGATGAAGGCTCTGTATCAGCAGGTTCAGGGATTTGCAATGGAGCCAGGAAGCTATGCTCAAAGTAAGGACCAGAGCTCCCCCAAAGAGAATTGTGGCCATCCTCAGTGACAGTGAGGACCCGAGCTCCTCCAACAATGAGAACAGCCAAGTTCATATCAGGAAGGCCAGGGCGACAAGGTTCTCCAGGAGAATCAACAGCACCACTTCTTCTCCTCCAGTTCTCTTTTCATGCTGTTGACAGCAATCCTCAGGTGGGGCATCTACACCCAGCACCATGCTGATTCAGTTCAGCTGGGTGTCACAAGTTGACTGTTAATCTACCACAGGCACCGTGTGTATGTATGTGTATAGGAGTTGTGTGTCACCCCATGCCTGAATGCATAAATATTTTGTTCACACAACATGAGTTGATTGAAATAAGTATTATTTGAGTGGGTATGCATCTATGTTGCTCTGAATGAAAACAAAACCAAAAAAAAAAAAAAAAAACTATGAAATGGTAGGCGTGCTTTCTATTGTAAAAAGCAAGAGAATCATCTTTCTTAGGGGTTTATCTCCAACCCAGTCCAAAGATTCAGTGAAATATATGCCTGAATGACAGAGGTATGAAGGAAGACTGTGGACCCCATTCCTATCTTACCCACTCCCACATCTTTTCCTTTCTGTTTTCTTAGAGTATTTTAAAAGCAGATTAGTGATAGATCTTAAATCTAAAATCTTTTGAGAACACAGCAGTAAAAACCACTATCATTCAGAGATAATCAGTGAATGTTTGGTTGTAGTTTCTGTTTTGAATATAGTTTTCATTCTGTTTTTATCACTGAGTATATCTTGGATGTTTTGTCTACATCCAGATATACTCATTGAAAGTACATGCCTGTAATTGCTGCAAGTTCAAGGCAGTGAAGTGAATTCCAGGCCATCCTGAACTACACGGGGAGACGCTGTCTCAAAAAGTAAGTAAATAAATAATAATAGTAATATGAGTTAAGTCAATTTCCTATTGTTTAATATTCAGGTATTTCTGATGTTTTATTATAAATAAAAAGATTGTTAAGTACCATGGTGTATATGTTTTTGTCTACATCTAGGTTAATTTCTTTAGTAATTACCAAAAAGTAAAATTACCAAATTTTTAAAAGTAATTACAAAAAGGAGAATTATTGAACTAGAAGCTAATATTTAAATTTTGTCTTCTTTCTTTAAAAAAGAGAAAATAATACAAAAGTACAAGTATATAGAATAAAAATAAAAATCCTTCATTCTATCTACCTAATCCCATTCTCATATCTAGGTCATTCATGACTTCTATTATTTACTCCTCCCATTAAACTTTTATCTGGGCAACCGTATTTTCAAAAATCAATTTTCAAAAACTACCACCTATTATCTGATATATACTTTTTTACAGCTGCATATTCTTATTTTATGAATATAATATATTCTCATATGTTATTGCTGATGTTTAATCCAAAGACCAAAAAATGAAATTCTTTTAAGATCTTTTTTGGCCTCTATACATACTGTTTTTTCTACCAATCTATGCATTCAGTTCCTCTTTCTTGCTTTTGGTTGTCTCTATGGTATATCTTTTTCCTAGATTGCCCACTCATCTACATGAATGAAGACTAGAAAGTTTTATTTAGTTAGCTCTGCCTATGAAAGGGCTTTTTACTATCTCTGCCCGAACTGCCCAAATGAGAGGACTGGACAGATTCTCTGTAAAGGGTTCTCCCATCCTAAGTAGGAACTCTACCTAAGCATTGGTTCATTGTTACATGGGTAGATCTTGGTGTTTTAACCTGGATTTTGTGCCCTATTCACCCAACCCTCCCTGTGTGACCTGTGGCTCAACGTGAGAGGGTTTATGGGTCTATCTGGACGCTTTTTGGTAATAATGATTCACCTATTGTCACCTCTCATTCTCTATCCCATCCTTTTGTTTCTTTTAAATTTCTCAAAATCTGCTTTTATCTACTTGAAAATTTTTGTTTGTTTTGTTTTGTTTTGTTTGATTTTTGTTACCGGGAATGGAAATCAGGACCTTGCTCTTGGCAGGCAGGAACTGTGCCACTGAGCTATATCCCTGGCCCCTTGACAGTTTTTTGTCAAGTATATCTCACATATATAGCTCACATATATATATATCTCATATATATATCTCACATGTATATATGATATCTATATCTGTATATCACATATATATGTATATTGTTTAACTTCAAGGGATTTAGAGGAGTGGCAAAGGGTTCAAATGTGCCTAAACTATCATATAGATCCAACACACCACATTTTGTCCCTTTTGTTTTACATTTCAGTTTTATTTCCTATCAAAATTCATCATCTTCTTCTGTTTTAACGTCATTGCCCCAAAATGGTGTTAGATACAAATAGGCAAGACTCAAAAAGCCTTGATCCAAATTGACTAGAAAAGTAAAAGCAGCACTTAGCCCATGGAACTTTTCAAGGTCATGTGAATTTCAAGTGAGACTTGACTGAGCAGTTCAACACTGAAACCAGGGACATTTTGCAGTGTCCTATACACCCTGAGACTGCAGTCTGTGGTTGGATATGCATGCTAAGGGCTTCTGGAACTATGTGACTTTTCCTTAACATTCATCAGGTAGAGAATGTCTCATCAGGCAACCTTTTTGAAATTGCAAGAAAACTTCCTTCCCAGAAGCCTATCTCTCAACAGCTCATTGAACCAAAATGAGTCACCTGAGTCAATCACTGCAGTCAGAAGAAAGGAACGCACCAATGTGGTTTAAACCAAAAATGCCATACTCTTGTTTTTGAAGTTAGTTGGAGTCATCTGCCTTACACACAGAAGTAGATATGGAGTTGGAAACTGGGAAGGGTGAATTTTGAACAAAAATCAGAGCATAGTGCAAAAAAAGAAAGGGGAAAATGAGGTACAATAGCAAATGTCCATAAGGATCATAAAAGTATATGAATACCTACCAAAAACAAGCCTTCCAGAGGTGGTAGTGGCACATCTGGGATACAGAATTTGAGAATTTGCTCCTCTGTGAATGGTGGTTACACTGCTGATTGTATACAAATTTCCACTTTAAAGCGCTTTCTCCCACAAGTTATTTCAGGGTCCCACCTCCCTGGGAATTCCACAAACTATCTTATAATTTTTGTACTTTTTACGAAAGATTTTATTTAAAATATTTGCAGTGATTTTTTTAAACTGCCAAGTCTGAGGCACAAGCCTCCACAAGACCATTCTCACTTAAGACACCACCCTCAAGTTCATCCCATGGACACCCTCATTTAGATCTGCTTGCAACAGCTGTGGATATTGCCATAGAGTCCCTCAGGTGTGACAATTCACTAGAATGACTCATAGGACTTGGGAAGTACCATGCTTATAGTTGGTTTTGTTTTGTTTTTGAGGTACTGGGGATTGAACCCAAGGCCTTGGCACTGAGCTATATCCCAGCCCTTTTTGTTTTTTAAACAGAGTCTTGCTAAGTCTATAAATTGCCCAAATTGAGCTTGAATTTATAATCCTTCTACTCAGGCTCCCAGAGTACTGGAATTACAGGCGTGTGTAACCATGCCAGTTTATGTTTACTTATAGTTTGATTATAGCAAAAGGAGATAGAAGCAGCCAAAGGAAGAGTTGCATAGGGATAAATTTGGGAGATTTTCAAATGTGAAGCTGTTGTCATCCTCCGAGATACATTATCCTCCTGCCATCAAACAGTGACAATATCCAAAAAAATAGTACCAGTCAAAGAATCTCATCTTTACTCTAGTGTCCAGAATTTTTATGCGGTTTCACTACATACGCATGATTGACTGAATCACTGTCCTTATGACTCAATACTCCCCTTCTTCCCTGTAAACTCCAGAGTTTGGACTGATATGGAGATTGGGCTAAGTAAAAGGTAACTCAAAGCCCCATAGTTCTAGCTATATGGTTGTTCTTTTTGGTATAACCAGACACGTCCAGAGTTATCTCATTAGCCTAAGCTAGCTGATGTGGTCTGAGGGATCCTCCACGAATAATAAAGTCAGTTCTATCACTCAGAAAATTCCAAGGATATAGAGGTTGCAGCTTTATGACCAGGGACAAATGCTAGGCAAGTTCTTTGTTACACATATTTCATTAAAACAATGTATTATTAAAGTTGCACATATTGTTTTAGCATTGCCTCTAGTATTTATAATAAATCAAGAAAAAGATTCATCTTTTCACTATTAAACAAGTAACATAATTACTTGATTTATTATTTTTTATTTACTTTACACTAAATATATAACAAAACAATGTCTCAAACAATGGATTTTAAAATGACTTACATCATGTTTGAATAAGGCCCAAGTATTTATGAAACTATAGGCTAAATTTAGCTGAGTGTTCCAGCGTTAAAAAGGAAAAAAACTATTCTGCCCCATGTTTAATATTCTTATATTTTATGTTTGAAAAATAAAGAATTTATTTTATGATTTTGTGTTTTGTTTAAAAGACACAATAAGAAAGATTTTTAAAATACATTTTGGAAACATTTATCTGTAAATACTTCATTTCAGTCTTTAACCTTCCTATATTCCAAATACATAAAAAGTCAATTGGTTATAATCACCAACATATTTTCTCTTTTTTGACATGAAGATTTAAAATTAATTTTAAGTTTTCTGTTGTAATGCTAACAGAAATAGTGATTCATGAGTTTAATAGAACTTTCCAACACAATAAAAAATGAAATTTAATTATTTAAAAGATTGTCACACACACATTCATTTACTCTTTTATAAGTTAATTGAACTACCATTTACACTTTTGTCAATAAATTCTTTTTCTTTCTCTGAAGGAATTCTTAAATCAACCTTATTGAAATATAACTAAAATACAATAAATTGTATCTACACTTTGGGATTGATGACTTTTGACAAGACACATGCAACCAAATCTACAATCAAATACACAATATTTCTTTTGTCAAAAAAGATTCTTCCTTCCATCCATCCCTAGCACTAGCCTTTCCTAATAAACTTTTTCAACATTATAGATTCATTTACATTTTCTAAAACGATATAAAAGGACTTATATAGTATGTACTCTCATGTCTCATTTCTTTCACTCTGTGTGTTTTTGAACTTATTCCACTGTACTATATTTATCAGGAGTTCTTTTTTATTGGTGTGTAATTTTTCATCATACTTTGAAATATCATAAATTACAGCATTAGGAATATTTGTGTATAATTCTTTTTGGTATATAAATTTTTATTTCTCTTGGAAAGACATTCCAATTTGTACAGTAAATTTAATATTTTAAGGAACTGCCATATTTTTCTAAAAACACTTAAACCATTTTATATTTTCATGTGCAAATCTTTTTCCCATTTTAAAAACCGAATTGCAACACCTCCCCCACCCCACCCCAGTGACCTCTGCAGCTGGCTGATCATGGGCAGCACCTCCCCCTCCACCCTGGTGACCTCAACAGCCCAGGGACCAATCAGTCCACCATCTGCAGAACCCTGGTGGGCTGGTGGAAGCCTCAGTAACTCCTCACCCACACAGAGGACCTCAGCAGGCCTGCGACTGTGCAGTGAGTTTCCCCCTCAAATAGAGGACCTCAGCAGGTCAGCAGGAGCAGCAACAAACCCTCCCCCTCAGTCGTAACACTTTGGAAGCCTGACAAGAGTGTGGGTGAGTCCTTCTTCCATACAGAGAACACCAGGTGGGTTGATAAGAGCTCTGACAAGGCCTCCCCCAACCTGGAGGAACTTGAAAGGGCCTAGGAGACTCCCAGTGACACAGTAAGGTCCTAACTGAGGCACACAATATAACCAGGTAAATATGGCAGCATAGAACAGCCTAAAGCCACAGTAACAATAGGAGCTAAATGTTGGCTTACATCAATACTCCTAGGCTAGTCAGAATATAAGACTTACCCAGCAGGACCTTCAGGAGGAATCCAGGTGACTGGACCCTCCCCTTCATTGTGGGACTCAGCAATTGGACAAACATCACCCATACAGTAGGACCCTAAGACACACACAACAGTCACTTGAGACTAGTGGAATTGAAAGACCAAACTATTAACCTAAGAGGTGAAAATGACAAGATGAAAAAGCAAAATGCAATCTCAAAAGGCCAGTCCATCAGGAACAAGTACAGGAGACACTGAAACAGAGGACACTAGAAGTCACACACCTGAAATTTCTGAAAAGATAGCAAGTGAAATTCAGATAAGAAATAATCACTCAGGTAAAGAAAGAAATGACAACCTTAGTAAAAGAATTACTCAGCATAGCTAGAGAAGACAGATAAAAAAAGTACATGAGCATGGGGAAATGATGGAAACTTTGAATGAGCAATTTAGGAAAGAAATAGAATGCATGAAACAAATTCAAAGAGATATCCAGGAAATAAAAAACTCCATTCAAAGCTGCTGAAACCGTTTGAATGAAGCTGAGGATAGACTTTCAGACCTCTAAGACAGGATCGCAGCTAGTGATCATGAAAGGAAAGAACTTCTAAAAATAACAAGGGAGCACGAAATAACAATTCAACAGCTTCAAGATGATGCAAAGAGAAGCAATATAAGACTAATAGGCATAAATGAAAATGCAGGAGTCAACACAACTGATTTAAAAAAACTATTTGCAGAAGTAATAGTGGAAAATTTCCCAAACATGACAAAGGAATCAGATATACAGATAAGTGAGGCATATAGAATGCCAAACAGTCATAACCAAAATAAATCTACACAAAGACATATAATAATTAAGATTCCAGACATACATTTTAAAAATAGAATACTAAAAGTTGTTAGAGAAAAGACACAACTTACCTATTAAGGAAAGCCCATTAGAATCATAGCAGACTTTTCAGCACAAACCCTCAAGTTAAGACGAGCTTGGAGTAAAGTATTTCAAGCCCTGAAAGAAAACAACTTTCAACCCAGATTGATGTGTCCTGCAAAACTTTTTTCAAAATTGATGGAGAAATAAGATACTTCCATGGCAAAGAGCAACTGAAGAAATTCACGTTTACCAAGCCAACCCTAGAAAGAATACTGAAAGACACACTAGAGAGAGACAAAAATGACTACAACGCCCAGAACAACAACAGAAAGAAACCACCAGGCAGGGCAAGCAATTAAATGGGGCGGGGGGAGCAGAAAACTAACAACAGGAAAATAACACGACAAAATAACACGACAAAAATAACATGACAAAGTTAAACCAGTGCATACAAGTTATATCCATCAATATAAAAGGCCTCAATTCACCAATTAAAAGAAATAGGCTGACAGAATGGATCAAGAAACAGGATCCAGCAATATGCTGTACACAAGAAACATACCTGACTCAAAAGAAAACTCATAGACTAAAAGTCAAAGGATGGAAAACAATATTCCATGTGACAGGAACCCAGAAAAAAGCAGGCATAGCTATTATGTTTGCAGACAGTGTAAACTTCAAACCAAAAATGTTCAAAAGAGATAAAGAAGGTCACTACATACTTGTTAGGGGAAAAAATCAAGAGGAAAAGCTATCAAGCATAAATATATATGCACCAAATACAGGAGCACCCAACTAAATAAAACAAATACTACTAGACATGAAAAACCAAATACATAATAACACAATAGTAACAGGGGATTTTACCACTGCATTGTTGCAAAGAGACAGATCAGCTAGACAAAAAATCAGCAAAAAAATAACAGAACTGAATCAAAGCTGTGAACAAATGGACTTAGTAGATGTTTACAGAGTGCTCCACCCAACAACATCAGAATACACATTTTTCTCAGCTGGACATGGGACATTCTCTAAAATAGACCATATATTAGCCCATAGAACATGCTCAAGTAAATGCAAAGGGATTGAAATTATCCCATGCATATTATCTGATCATAGTGCACTGAAATTGGAAATTAATGGCAAAAGAAACTGCAAAACCCACATAAACACATACAAATTAAATAACAACCTCTTGAACAATCAATGAGTTGCAGATGAAATTAAACAAGAAATTAAACAATACCTAAAATTCAATGAAAATGTGGATACAGCATACCAAAATTTGTGGGACACAATGAAAGCAGTCCTAAGAGAGAAATATATAGCAATAAATTGTCACATCAAGAAAACAGAATGAGCACAAACAACCTAATGCTACACCTCAAGCTTCTAGAAAAAGAAGAGCAAGTCAAACCCAAAGCTCATAGAAGAGAGGAAATTGTAAAGATCAGAGTAGAAATTAACACAATTGAGACTAAGAAAACAATACAAAGAATTAATGAATCAAAGAGCTGGTTCTCTGAGAGAATAAACAAAACTGATAAACCTGTAGCTAACTTTATCAAGAAAAAGAAAGAAAAAACTCAAATTCATGGAATAAGGAATGAAAAGGGAGAAATTACTATAGATTCCCATGGAAATTCAGAAGATTATGAATACCTACTTTGAAAATCTTTACTCACATAGGGTGGAAAACACAGAGGAAATGGACAAATACCTAGAAATGTATGAATTACCAAAGCTGAATCAAGAAGATATAACAATTTTGAATAACCCAATATTAGCTACAGAAATTGACAACATGATTAAAAACTTACCAACAAAGAAAAGTCCAGGTCCTGGTGGAGTCCCAGATGAATTCTACAAGAAATTTAGAGAAGATTTAATGCCAATACTACTCAAATTCTTCAGTGAAATTGAAAGGGAAGCAATCCTCCTTAATTCATTCCTGGATGCAAGTATTACTCTGATACCAAACCCAGAGGAAGACCCAACCAAAAAGGAGAACTATAGGCCAATCTCCCTAACGAACATAAATGCAAAGATTCTCAATAAAATACTGGCAAATAGAATGCAACAAATCATCAAGAAGATTATACATCATGACCAAGTGGGATTTATCCCAGGAATTCAGGGGTGGTTTAACATATGGAAATCAATAAATGTAATACACCACATCAACAGAGCCAAAGACAAAAGTCACATGATCATCTCAATAGACACAGAAAAAGCTTTTGATAAAGTCGAACACTTCTTCATGATAACAACCTTACAGAAACTTGGAATAGATGGTATCTACTTCAATCTGATAAAAGCCATCTATGACAAACCAACAGGTAACATTATACTAAATGGACAAAAACTGAAAGTTTTCACTCTACAATCAGGAACAAGACAAGGATGTCAACTATCACCACTCCTATTCAATATAGTTTTGGAAACATTAGCCAGAGCAATCAGACAAGAGAGAGAAATAAAAGGAATAAGGATAGGAAAGGAAGAAGTTAAATTATCACTATTTACAGACGACATGATACTCTACATAAAAGATCATAAAAACTCCTTCAAAAGGCTACTAGAGTTAATAAACAAATTCAGCAGTGTAGCTGGGTACAAAGTGAACTCAAAAATCAATAGCATTGCTGTACACAAACAACAAACTTGCTGAGAGATAAATTATGGAAATGACACCTTTTGCAATAGTATCCAAAAAAATGAAATACTTAGGAATCAACCCAACAAAGAATATAAAAGACCTATACACTGAAAACTATGGTACTCTAAAAAAAAAAAAAAGGAGATTAAAGAGAATGTTAGAAAATGGAAAGATATCCCTTGCTCCTGGTTAGGAAGAACCAACATTGTGAAAATGGCCATACTCTCAAAACTGTTATACAAATTTAATGCAATCCAAATCAAAATACCATTAACAAACCTTACAGATCTAGAGAAAACATTCCTAAAATTCATCTGGAAACATAAGAGACCTAGAATAGCAAAGCAAATTCTGGGCAACAAAAGCAAAGCAGGAGGCATCTCAATTCCTGACTTGAAATTATACTACAAAGCCTCAGTGATAAAATCAGCATGGTACTAGAAAAACAAATAGACCAGAGGATCAGTGGAACAGATTAGAGGATGCAAGTATAACTACAAAGACACTCAATCAACTTATATTTGACGAAGGGGCTAAACATGTTCACTGAAAGAAAGATAGCTTCTTTAATAAACGGTGCTGGAAAAATTGGCTTTCCACATGCCAAAGACTGAAACTAGACCCATGTCTATCACCATGCACTAAACTAAAGTCAAATGGATCAAAGATCTAAATGTTAAAATAGAAAATCTACTGGAAGACAAAGTAGGTAGAAATCTTGAAGACATAGGGATAGGCAAAGAGTTCATGAACAAAACGTCAACCACCCAGGAAGCACTTCAAAGAATCAACAACTGAGATCTCATCTTATTAAAAATTTTGCATTTCAAAAGAAATCACCAATAAAGTGAAAAGAAAACCCACAGAATAGGGAAGAATTTTAGCTAACTGTCCCTCAGATAAAGGACTTATATCCAGAACATATAAAGAATTGAGAAACATCAGGCCCCCCAAATTCAAAGACCCAATCCAAAAATGGACATCTGAGATGAACACACACTTCTCAGATGAAGAAAAACAAATGGAAAATAAATACATGAAGAAATGCTCAACATCACTAGTCATTTGAGAAATGCAAATTAAAACAACATTGAGATTCCATCTCACTCCAGAAAGAATGGCTGCCATCAAGAAATCAACAGATAACAATTGTTGGCAGCACTGTGGGGAAGAAGGAACACTTCTCCACTGTTGATGGGAGCGTAGACTGCTGCCACCACTGTGGAAATCAGTGTGGAGATTCCTCAAAAACTTGTATTGGAAGTCCCATTCAATTCAGTCATTCCCTTTCTGGATATTTTCCCAGAAAAATTGAAAGTGGCATGTCACAGTGACAAATGTGCACCCATGTTTATAACAGCACAATTTGTAATAATTAAATCTTGGAAACAATCAAAATGCCCATCAACTGCAGAATGGATGAAAAAGATATGGTATTTTTATTCAATGGAATATTACTCAGCTACAGAAAAAGTTGATCTTGAGGCTTTTATAGGTAAATGGAGGCAACTTGAGACTATACTCATAAGTGAAATAAATCGGACTTACATTTGTAAATATCATATTGTCTCGCTAGTGTAAAAAATAAATGATAATAATAATTAAAAAATTGAAAGAGTAATAAGATCCAAAATGTACAATAGATATTGTAATAATGAAAAGGAAATAAAGTGCTCAAAATTAAAGAACAGCTGGAATAGGGGAAAGGAGAAATGGGATAAAGGAGAAGATTATATGTATGTAGGTATACACATATAACTGTAAGTATGTGTAAGTGTGCAAGATAGATAACTATACTACAAATTCTCTGTTAGTTCATCAAAAAGAATAGTTTGTATTGTCATTGCTTGATTGATCATTTTGATGCGTAGATCTTGTAACTTGGACAACTACTTCTAAGATAACAATATGTAGTACATTAACTAGTATTGATTTCTTACTCTTTTTTTTAATTCTGTATTATTTCTACCCTTTTTTGTGTTTGGCTTTTTAAAAGAAAAAAAAAGAAAAACGAAATTGCATGACTTATTGTTCAGTTATAAGAATTCCGTATGTTTTCTGGAATTAATTCCTTTGTTAGATATATGAATTGCAAATATTTTCTCCTATTCTGTGGCTTATTTTGTTAATGTTGTTAATGGTGTCTCTAGATGAGCAAGTTTTTCATTTTAATAAAGTCCAATTTATCATTTTTTCTTTAGCTGTCTGTTCCTTATGTGTCATATCTAAGAACACTCTTGACTACCTGAAGTCAGAAAATTTTCTCACTTTTAAAAAATTATAGTATTGACTTTTACATTTAAATCTATCCTTGATCTTGACTTAATTTTGTATATGGAGTAAAGCAAACATTGATGTTTTCTTTTCTTATAGACGTTCAGTTATTCTAGCACCATTTGTTGAAAATCAACTAAATGTATACAATAATACATATACATATAATGAGCTATTTCTGGACTGTCTTCTGATCTACGGCAATTCTATAGATCAATATGTCTATCTTTTCACAAATACCAATCTTAATGACTCTAACATTAAGTTAATTAACAAAATCAAAAATGTAAGTTCCCAAGTTTTATTCTTTTCAAAACTTATTTTGACAATTTTAGGATATTTTCATTTTTATGTAAATGTTAGAATTGCTTTTCAATTTTATGATAAACCTCCTGGTATTACCCTTTTATATAGTGTTTCATTCAATTTGCTAGATATTTTGAGGATTTTGGTTTATGAAGGACAGTGGTCTGAAATTTTCTTTTTTCTTGTTTCTTCTTTTTTTTTATTTGAAGTTTCCTAATTTATGGCATACATTTGTTGCAATAGTCTCTTGTTATACTTTTTATTCCTATAGCGATAATCCCTCTTTTCTTCCCAATACTGGGGATTTATGTCCTTTATCTTCATCAGTTTTATTAAGTGTCTATTCATTTTGTTGCTCTTTACAAAGAAGCTACATTTGATTTTATTAGTTTTCCCTGTCACTTATTTCAATTTTTACTGATATTTTCTCTTGTCCTTATTATTTTATTCCTTCCACTTACTTTGGATTTGCCTTGTTTTTCTTTAAAGTATCTTGAAGAGGAACCTTACATCATTATTCTTCGTTCTCTCCTAAAAGAAGCATTTAAAGATACAAATTTCTCTCTTAAGTAATTCTTTAGCTAAATCCCACAGATTTGAATATTTTGCATTTTCATCATCGAGTTAAAAAGATATAATTTATTTGTAACTTCTTCTCTAACTCATTAATATCTTAAAATGTTCTTAATAGCCAAATATTTGGGATTTACCTAGATATTTTATTATTGGTTCTAATTTTTGTCATTAGGGTCAGAGAGCATACTCTGTTCACTTCAATATTTGCAAATTTATTAAAGTTTGTTTTATGTTCCAAAATATGGCATATACTGAAAAACATATCACGTGCACTAAAATAAATGTACATTCATTTTACAGTGGCTCACTGAAGGCCCCACATTTATTAATTGGGTCAGGATAGTTGATAATATGTTCAAATCCTCTATGTCCCTACTACTTATTTTTGACTACTTTTTTATCAGTTCCTAAGAAACAGCTCATTAAAATTTCCACTAAAATTCTGTAATTTTCTCTGTAATTGTATTCCTATAATGTCAAATTTTGCTGCATATATTTTGAGGGTTTTTTCCCAGTATTAGGCCTTTGCACTGCACTGCGTTCCCAGCTCTTTTATTATCTTTTATTTTGAGACCAAGTCTCACTAAGTGACTAAGTTGCCCAGACTGGACTTGAACTTGTGATCCTACTGCCTCAGCATTCAAGAGTCTCAGGATTACAGCCATTATGGCTGGCTTTATTCACACCTTTTTTATTTCAATTACTTCTCTCCTAAGCATATACAATTGGGGCTTGCCTTTTTCATCTATACTGACAATTTCTGCCTCTTAATTAGAGTGTTTAGTTCACTAACAATGCAAATGTGAACTCAGAAACTATAGCTGCCTCCAAGATACAACTGAGGGCTCCCATAATGCTGGCAAGGAATAAACTAAATCTTAGCACTGACAACAACCACAAAGACAAACACACAACATGTACACTTAGGAAAACAAATATGAGACACTTAAATTAAATTTAACAGAATGTTCGAAACCTCAGTAAACTCGAAATAAACCAGCTGCTAGCTCTCCAGAGAGCAAAATTCACTTTGTGTTGCAACAGTTTTGGCATCTTTAACACCAGTGTCATGGTCACAGCCCTGTCAATTTGATGAGTTTTCCTGGTTCAAGAACGCTTTTGCTAGTCACATATTTTTGTTTTACAATTGACTGATAAAATTGGGGGAATAAATTCCTCATGAAAATCCTATGAGCTAGACATTCTAAAGGGACCAGTAAAAAGATCAAAAGCCTATTTTTAATCTTGAATCAAAGCTGTATAAAACAATAAATCAAAAAATGTTCTTTTTTTCCTGAAACTCTGTCAGTGAAAGCTGAAACTAAAATAATGGCTCATACTTTTAGAGCTTCTCTTAAAAGTGTTATTCAAGTATTTCCTATTTAAATGTTCAAATCAAAATGGATAGCTAATTAATTAAAACAGGAAAAGTGTAATTAATTTTCTTGTTAATATGCACTTTTCAAAGTCAATTGATGGCTAAGATGAATGCTTTTTTAAAAAATGGTTTTAATCACTTCTGATTCTCAGTAAGAAAAAGAATTCTACCTAGCTGGAAGGCCCTAGGTAAGATTCATGACTTTCTTGAACCCTCCTGATTACTCTAGCCCATAGCCATCTCCCCTTTTATTGAGTTTTTATACCATTTTCTTTTTATTCACTTATTTTTTATTGATGCATATGAGTAATACAGAAAGAGATGCATTTTGGTATGTTGATATATGCATATAATATATTTTGATTATTTTCATCCTCCTTGTTCTCTCTCTTGCCTCCCCCTTCCCCATCTCTAAAAATCTACCTACTAGTCCCTTGTCAGTTTTCTCTCTCTCTCTCTCTCTCTCTCTCTCTACCTTCCTTCTTTCCTTCCTTTCCTTCTCACTGTCTTTCTTTATATATAAATTGCTGATATAAGAGTAAATGTGATGCTTAACTTTCACAACTGGCTTATGTCGCTTAATGTGATAGTCTAAGATCCATCCATTTTCCTGCAAATGACATGGTTTTGTTTGTTTTTATGACTGAAAAATACTCCACTGTGTATATATGCCACATTTGCTTTACCCATTCATCTGTTGATGGACATCTAGGCTGTTTCCACAGCTTCACTAGGGTGACCTGTGCCACTATAAATATGAGTATGAAGCATCACTATAGTATGATGTCTTTAATTCTTTCAGGAGTCTATCAAGGAGTGGTATAACTGGATTGAATGATATATCCAATTTTAGATTGTATATTCATTTTTAGTTTTTTGAGGACTCTCCATACTGATTCCCATAGTAATTTTCCTAGTTTACATAGCCCAACAATATACCTCCATGATACTAATAAAAACTTGCTACGGTGGTGTATCCTGGACAGCTCCTTACCAAATTCAAAACTCTTTGCTCTAATTCCATGCCGCCTAACCACTTTCAGATGTGTAATGTGGGCTTCTGAGTGAATCTTCCCACAAAGATTGCCCACCCCTCCATGGCTGCAACCTTTTCACTGCCAGGTGCACCATCCTTGGCTCCTGTGAGTTCAGCTTCGTTTCATAGTTGAAAAACAGACAGGGACAAGGCCACACTCAAGGAGTGGAGTTTAAAGTGTTCTCTGGATGGATACAACTTGAACAGCCAATGTGCACACTGGCTGGATAATGCCCTCAGCACCACAATGGTATAGAGTCATCTTGCTGCTACTTGCCATCTAAGCCTGCATCCCCTACCCTCAGCAGATGACTGGGCTTGCAGTCCTTATGAACTGCCTGTAGGGGGCTGGGAGTCCTCCCCAGTGCTCCGGATCTGAAGAGATATTCAGAATATTCAACTGGTACGACATGAGCATCAGTCAATTCCTCCAGGTGTTAGTCCTCAAGTACAATGGGTCTATGCAGGTGCACACAAGCATATTGGCAGCTAGAACTTTATTAATTTCCACACTGACTGATAACACCAGACACAGTGCTATGTCTTTTAAGTGCGTTATTTAATTTAATCTTCCCAGCAACTCTTACAGTTTATATCTAGATATCCCCCCAAGAACCCCGTACACTCATAGGCAGGGTTTTGGGGAGGTAATTGGATCATGGCAGCTTATAGCTGACTTATTGTTAGGGAGTAGGGTCATGTTGGGAGAGGTGGGTCGTTGAAGGCATAGACTAGAAAGCTTTTTTGTTTTTTTGTTTTTTGTTTTTTGTCAGTACCAGGGATCAAACTCAGAGACAAGCTCTCTGCCTCTGTACTTCCCCTTTCAACTCCATGAAAGTATCCCTCCCTGGGCCTTTGAGGCCTGATATTTTGGAAATGATCCCGATCAGTGCCGTCAATGGAAAATAAATCTGCCTCCAAACCCTGGATGTCATTTTGGTGTTTCTGCTTGCTGTTACACCAGTGCTTTCCATTCCACATTGAAATACATAGGGTCTTACATGCAAATACCCTTAGAGAAACAACATAGAAAATACAATAATCCTATCCTTGAGATTTAAGATATAAAATCTAATCACTGAAGGGAACTTGTCATAGAATCTAAGAGCACTACCACTTCAAAGAAAGGAAAAGGGATGTAAAAAAATTTTTAAGTTTGATCCCATCTCAGTTCCATGCCTAACTTCTTTTTTCTTTGACTTTAGATAGAGGGGGCCACATCTGAGAAAAGTCAGAGACATTTATTGGCTTACTAATGAGAGATGGCATGCCACAAATAAGGGGGCCCCCATCCCTTTCATAATCTACACACACACACACACAAATGTGAGCTCCATAATGGCTTAAATGTTTATTCATTGCTGTATTCCAGCAACTAGATTTGTACCTGACATATAGCAGGTACCTAATATTTGCCAAATGAATGAACCAATAGACTACCTCAGGTGGGCACCATACTTCCAAGTTGTAGGTAAGCATTTGGGAAGAGTTAGTAACCACCCAAGTCTCATCAATATGCATAACCAGTGTAACTTCTAGCATGTTCTTGCTGCCACACCCATAAGACTGGCAGCTGGGGGACATTTTATGTACTTTCAAGGTTATGGTCTCAGTGAACTCTTGAGGAAAAATTTGTACTACCAAAGCCTGTGAGGTCCACTACCCCTTGAATCACCACAGGTCTATGGTAACATGTTTGGGCCTCTGCAGATGGCATGGTGAACATGCCAAGCCCAGTTAATTTGGGAACGTCACAGCTACATGAGCCAAGTCCTGTCAGATTCTCAATGACCAATCCTGTCACTAGCATATCTTGTACACAATAGTGACTCTAGAGTCAGATATTTGAAGTTTAATCCATCAATAATGAATATCTTCCTTCTTTATGTCTCTGCAAGACCACAAAAAGGGAGAGAATGTGGTGTGAGTTTTGTGTGATGCTCAGAGTATGTAGGGTTTGGTTTCACATACAGGTTTGATTTCCTCATCTGGGTCATCTTCACACAGTGCATAAACACTGGTATGATACTGGTCAGAGTGAAGACTCAGCTGTTGAGATTCAGTATTATATTGTCTTCTAGAAGTGGTGTTACTACCAAGCTCAGAAGTTCTCTGGAGTCAGAATCATTGTGCTCTTGATGGGATGTGGAGCAGAGTTTCACATTCGCTCGTTACACACAGCAGAACTGTTTGTTTTCACATATATCATGGTCATGACTTCCTTTACAACAAGAATTGTGTCTGCTTTTTTCTTCTCTTCCCCAGAACTTGGTCCAGTGCCTGATATGTGGCTCTTCTCACAAAACCTGTTCCACTGCACTCAACTGCCAGTAGCTTTCAGAAAGAGTCCTCTCTCCTTTTTGAAATCAGAAATAATAACCATGTGATATTCTTTGACCTTATCACTTCTTTGATGATGATGGTGTGTGTGTGCATGTGTGTGTGTGTGTGTGTGGTGCTGGGGATTGAACCCAAGGCCTTATGTATGCAAGGCAAGAGCTCTACCACTAAGCCACATTCCCAGCCCCAAGTTTATCATTTCTAAATAAGTTACAATAAACAGAGATGATTTTGCATCAAGGTGAAAAAAGAACACTGAGTATTTCTTTCACAGGGTCTTCTCCATCAACATAGATTAGCCTCTGGTTTTCTTTCTGGTATAAGAAACAAATGTCGTCAAATTCAAGTTATTTTTATACAGCAAAGGGGCATGTAGTATAGTGGAAACTAATTACAAACACAAAATGTTAAAAGCGTGATTTCATGACAGCTATCTTAACTAAGAGATTTAAAGTACAGCTTCTGAAGCAACAGACCATTCAGCGTGACCCTCAGGGAATGATACACAATGGTCAAGAGTCAATCTGTGGCACTGACGAGCTTGATTCCAAACCCCGGCCCTGACACTTACAAGTTGAGTTCTCTGCACACATTGCTTAACCCCCCTTAGCCTTGGCCACTTCGTCCCACAAGCAGAGATAGCAATGGCTTGTTAGGTAAGTCTGTAAAGGACTTACACCATGCCTGTATAGAGTAAGTGCTCCATAAGTGATGGTCATTAGTAATCCTTATTGGTTTCATTCTTATTGATAATCAGGCCTTCCCACATCCATCCTTCGGTCTTGTCCCCAGCTCTAGTTCCCATCCGATTATGGAGCGTTACAGTCCTTTTACCAATTCCCAGGTCTCATTTCTAAGATCCCTAACACTACTGCCCTCGCACCTTCCTAGACCCTGAGGAGACCCTGGCATTTATATTCTGTCTCCTGACTTTAAGCGTGACTTCTCCCCTCTTCTTTCTATCTTCGACCCAACTATAGGCTTAATTTATTAGCTCTAGTGCCACAGCTCTTGGCTTAGTTTTACCACATTTTTCCTTTCTCTTCTTTCTTTTAAGTTTATTTATTGGAGTGGAGTGAGGGAATTTTAGGTTTGCAAAAAACTTAAGCAGAAAGTACAGAGAATTTCTCTATATCCCCTCTTCCCTGTTTCCCCTATTATTAGCCTCTTACATTAGTGTAGTACATCAGTAGTAATTGATGAACCAGTATTCATACACTACTATTAACTAAAGCCAGGGTTTACATTAGAGTTCAGTCTTTGCGTTGCACATTCTTCTCTCATCTCTTTTTTGTCCACTTTTCTCATGAATATCCCTACTTACTGTCTTTGCCCCCTTTTTATCAGAAGGCCCCTTCCCTGCTTCATCATTTGCCGAAGTAACGTTCAAGTCATTAATGCCATTGCATAATCCCCTCTCTAGCTTCAGTGTGCAATCTGTTTTCAAAGCCATCTCCAAATTTTAAATAGCTGGGTCCTCAAGTGTACATTTAACACAAGACTTGCCTGGCTGGACCTAAACAACCTTCTCTCTTACAGTGATCTTTCTCTCTACAGAGCCCCCAGGATTATGAATTCACAGCCCATGTGTGCTTTTGCACATGTCTAACATAGAGAAGAGTTCACAGGGAGAACAAAAGACACTGCCTTTCTCCCCCTGCCCTTGCTAATTATTCGCTATCACTTCTGTCTTCACCAGACCAAAAGGAACAGAAAACAAGAGTCTATGACCCCATACCTTCCTACCTTTCTGTCTGTCTTCCTTTTTACCCCCTTCCTTCCTTTCCTTCTTTCCATCCTTTCTTTCTTTCCAGTGCCTCCTTAATTAGCTAAACTAATCAGTAAATGACAGAACATCTACAAAACACGCTAGGCCTGAAAATAAAGACTCACTACTACAAGATGATGGTGTGGTGGTCTTATCAGACGGTGACATTCTGGTCTTGTCTATTACCCTGTTATCCATACTTTTCATATCCCAAGCTCAGAGACACTCCCTTGGCAACCAACACCTTAACTTGGATTAGTTACCATTTCCAACAGAACAGGAAACCCAGTACCCACCAAGGTCTTAATGTTAAGAAGTTGATATTTGGGGAATGCATTTTGTTTTATTAAAGTCTTTCACATCCAATTTGCTGACTATGAGTTTCAGGCCAATGGCACATTTAGACTACATTAATGTAAACCAGTTTGACAGGATTCAGTAAAACGTGCATACATATAATTCAATCAGACAACTGCATTTTCTTTGCTTATGTGATACCAGTGATGAACTTTTTAGTCTTCAGCAGTTGCTTTGATAAATATTGTCCTACATTAAACTACCATTTTGTTTTTCTTCTTTGTAGAAAGTAACTTTAAAAAAACTTTTGGCACAATTTTTAAATGGGATTTTTCAAATCACTGAGGGAATTTACCATTTCCTCACGAGCTAAAATGCCTTTAGGATGTATATTTAACTGCATTCTCACCCCATCATGGGCTGCACAAAACTTATAAGCCCCAGTGGAGAACTTGGGGCCAATTTTATCATTAAATAAACTCTGGAATGCCCTAGGCAGGGTCGTTAACTTGTCTCCCCTACAGACTACCCGTCCAAATAGCCACCTCCCTCCTGGGGGCTCCCACAGGGCTCTGGGTGTGCTCTGTGGCTCACTCCCTGGCATAAGGGACAATTGAACCATTATATTTGCACCAAGAGCAAACAACCAGCTCATTTCAGCTCTGTACACAAAGGCAACAAAAAATGGTCACCAAATATAGACCACTGGGACAATTTATTTGTCTTGAGAGTGTTTAAGACACACAAGCAAGCCCCGTCACGCTATAAATGGTTAGCTTTGTGCAATTACCACACGAGCCTGAAGAATAGACGATGTGAATAACACGTGGTTACACCATGTAGGTGGCCTAGCAAGAGTCTCACTCTTCACTCCTTGACAACCCTCCCCAACATCTTCACTATATTGTGCTTTTCATTATTTATATCATGGCCTTATTCAAAACACTGACTTGAATTTTCCATTTTTTCTGAAAAATATAATATTAAAATTAATGAATCTTAAAACTTCAGAGTTCTTATTTTCCAAATCTCTGATTTTTAACCTTTTATGGTTTATACACCAGTTGAGCCACAGCTCCATTCTAATTCTAGCTGTGCTATTGACTCATAGTCCAATGTTTTCATCAAAGCTGAACTGCAACTGAAACATTACCTGGGTGTCCACAAGCCTGGGTGAAAGAGAGAGAGGGGAAGGGAAGGGGAGGGAGAAGAGAGGGGAAGTGGGGGGGAAGAGGAGAGGAAAGGGGAGGGGAGGGGAGAAAGAACAGGGGAAAGAGGGAAGTATAGAATTTAAGGCCTGGTTTTCTCACCACTTGTAGTATGCATTTCAGATAGCAATGCTAGGAAGGATGCCCACTCCAACCCCAGAACCTATCCTCCTTTAGAGAGTATCCAGCCATAATTCCTCAGAATTTCAACTAGCCCTCACCCTTCCTAGAGAGGTAAATGTGCCACTCCCGCCTGCAGTTCAATACTATGTAATACAGAAGGGGAAGCCTAAGAATAAATCTTAACCCACAGCCGTGGGAGGCCTCCACTGCCACACCAAGCATTGAAGTCAGGATCACTGTGAATGTGAAGTCTCCAAGCAAACGCAGTTGCCACAAAGACAAGGAGAGATGCAACGTGAATAGCATAAAGTTTGCCTGAGTGGCATCTGTGAGCCTCTCTCTTGAAGACAAGTGGTGAATGAATAGACTCCTAGAAAGAAAAAACAAACACAAAACCATCTAAACACCAGAATAAGACTGCAAGATTGGTCAACTGCGTATTCCAGCGCTGCTATGGATAAAATTAAGCAAGTGGCAGAAGGGAACTCAGAGAACCTGTGCCCTCCAGGAAGGGGTTGCTGCCACCTATTGACCAGGCAATTCCAAAGCCAAGATGACTCAAAGAGGTCTACAGAGTGTATCTGCCCAAGCAATTCCATCTCAGCTTATTGGACCTAGCCCCAGAATGTAAGCACCTGCCAGTCAGCCCCACAACCCAAGCACTTGTCAAGGTGGCTGCAGCCCACAGCAACCCACAGAGCACGGTCTGCCACCTAATGACCTTCCACTGCTCACTCTGTTGATCTACCCCACCAGTGAGCCTTCTCTCCTCCTCCTCATTGTCGTCGTTGTCCTCCTCCTCCTTCTCCTCTTTCTCCTCCTGCTACCCTGTGGCCTTCTGCAGATGCTATACCTACAAGACACAGATGGAAACACTGGACCATGAAAAGGAACTCCTAGCTTAGGCCTCTCCTCTAACCAGCTGAGACCCCAGGACAAAACTTTGAACTGGTCTGGCCTTTTTGAATGGATCTTTATCTGTCAAATTGGGATAATAACCAGGAAGCAGAATGGTTACCAGGTTATGCAGGCATCTGTGGGGTCACAGACCTTGAGTTTAGGTGGCAGTTCAACCACCTAGTAGGTGAATCACTTGGGATAATGTCCCTGACTTCTCTATGCTTCCAACTCTTTGCAAAACTGGGGGAGGAGGGAGGAATATGATTGAGTCAATGAGTTGAGGCAACGGTACATGGTGATTAAATGTGATAAGAGTGTGACACAGCATGGCACTCAGGTCAAAGTGAAATACAAGAAAGGTAAATCAGCTGCATTGCCATCCTGACATCCTTTACCAAAGGATGAAACATGCTGACATCTCCACAGAAAGAATCATGTACCTCACACATTATTATTCTTATCCCAGGGAATCAGGTTTGCCATATCCTTCAGCTTCTGTCGCTAGAAGAAAAGGCAAAGCCATACTTTTTTTCATTTTGGGGCAGCTATTGGTATCTGAGAAACAGATATTTTGCCTTCAGTTTTCAAAGGATAGAACAAAAGAAACCTGCAAAGCTGAGATAAACATGGACCGAAATTCACTAAGTGCCGCTCTTGGTAACTTCCTTGAATCTTGTGCATCTCCTAGTGGTGATCTTTCAAAATGACTGAAATCATATTCGTTAGAGTAAAAGAGAAACTGTGTCATTCACATATCTAGGATATTCTGGGTCCAACACTCCAAGACACTTCCCTGTTAGAAGGAAAGATCGCAAGTTCGATTCTCCCTAAACAAGCACCAGGAAAATTTAGAGCCAGTGAGTTCTCATCCCCAGCCTTCCAAGTACAAGAACCATAAGACACACTGTTTTGTGTGGCCCTGTGTTAGCTAACTTTCCATTACTATAACAAAATACCTCAGCTGACTTATAAAGAGGAAAGACTAATTTTATATCAAGATTTTGAAGGCATCAGCCCATGACAGATTGGTCTCATTGCATTGGGCCCATAACAACACGGTGTATCATGGCAGGAACGCATGGTGGAATAAGTGTGTTCACCTCATAGTGGGAGCTGGAATCCTACCATCCCCTTCAAAGGCACATGCCTAATAACCTAAAGCCTCACACTAGGCTCTACCTTTTACAGTCTTGTCTTAGTTACTTTTTTCTTATCTGGGACAAAATACTTCACACTCACAACAGAAGGAAGGAGATGTTTTCTTTTGGCTCACAGTTTGCAGAGGTTTCAGTCCGTAGATAGCTGGCTCCAAGGCAGGGTGGCATGGGAGCATGGCAGTGGGGCATTGCAGAGGAGAAATGGCTCATGGCATTGCAATGGGAAGCAGAGAGCAATCAAAGGAAGAGGGAAGAAGATAGACCTTTCAAGGGAAGACAGACCTAATGATCCACTTTCTCCAACCAGGCTTCACCTCCCAACATCACATTTAGCTTTAAACTCATCGATGGACTAATCCACAGATGTGTATCACAACCCCATGGTCCAATCACCTCCCAAAGCCCCACCTATGAGCACACTAGGCTTTACAAGGACGTCTAGATATAAACCACATCAACTCTACACAGCCCTTCAGTAGCACTACTCTGGTTACAAGTCTTTAACAATGGGCCTTCAGTGTTTATTCCAGAGCCAAACTATAGCAGCCCCCATGAAAAACTGTAAGAAAATGTCATCAACTAACAACAGTCTCCAGCTGTTTTCTCTGCCCTAATTCACTTCCTCCCCAAACCCAAGAAGAGTATGCAGAGAACAGGGTTGCATCTATTTTATACCTTCCCAGAATCCCAGGACTCCTTGGTCTTTTATGTGTGTTCTACAGGCACAAAGGTAATGGAACAAAATGAATGTCATGCAAGGAACCTGGACTTTAGAATCAGCCAGATCCCTGGGTGATTCCAGACTCTGCCACTCACTGACTGGTATCCCAGGCAGGTTGTTTAATACAGGTTGAGCATCCCTAATCCAAAAGTCCAAAATATCAAAAGCTTCAAAATCTCAAACTTTTTGATTGCTGACATGATCACAATGAGTAGAAAATTGCACACCTGACCTTATGTAGTAGGTCACATTCAAAACACAGAAATGCTAAAAATATGTCACAAAATTGCCTTCAGGCTATGTGCATAAAGTGTATATGAAACATAGATGAATTTCATGTTTCAACTTGGGTCTAGATCCCAAGATACTTCGTTATGCATGTGAAAATATTCTAAAAGCTAAAAAAAAAAAAAAAAAAAAAAAAAAAAAAAAAAAAAAAAAAAAAAAAAAAAAAAAAAAAAAAAAAAAAAAAAAAAAAAAAAAAAAAAAAAAAAAAAAAAAAAAAAAAAACTCAAAATCTTCTGGCCCTAAGCATTTACTTTAAGAAATAATAAGCCTTTATTTCTAAGCCTCAAATTCCTCCTCCAAAATGGAGATACTACCCTCTTTGTAAAGTGTCTAAGGAATGTACAGGAAAGATCATGTAAGTAACCTGGCCCCACATCAGGCATACAGCCGGCTCTCAGTTAATATATTCCTTTCCCATGAATAATCAGACTCTGGTGAGACATTAACTCTAAAGAACTAAGGAACCAGCTGCAACAAGAGTGCTCCTTGCAAGTGGTACATCCCAGAAGGTACTGTCTCTAGACACAGATGGTTATAGTTCCCTCGAGCTCGGCAACTATCCTGTCCACACTGCACAAGATGACCTTGTCAGTGTCAGCAACTTTGTTTGGTTGAAACAATAAGTTAGGAGTCATGTAAATGACCATAAGTTCAAAAGGTGAAATACAATACATTCATTGAAATATTTATTTTAACACTTGCTATAACATGGAAAGTGTTTATGCTATAACAAAGTTTTAAAAGTAGTAGGGAAACTTACATATACAACATAATCACCACTATGCTAACTCTACAAAGAAAAGAGTCTATCTGGTAAGAAATCTGTCAGGCTATGAACTGTAGTTTTCTCTGGGTAGCAGTAGTTAGAGTAATTTTTCTTTACGTATTTTCAATTTGCAAAAATTCCCCGCATTGAAATATATTAACTTCATATTAGAAAATATCACAGTAAAATTTGCTGGATTTTAAACCCCTTGTTGAATTAGCAAGACTAATAATTTGAAGGAAAAGGAAGTGGACAGATTTAGTAAATCTTCAGTGGCTATTTGAATGGAAAGAATTTATCCCAATGACCTACTGAAGAATACTATGTGCCCAAGAAACAGAAGTAGGCAAAGTTGATCCAGACTGACAGCTCTACAAGGAACTCAAATCACCTTTCCTATTGTACTGAGTGGTAAAAACCAGGTATGGATCAACTTATACCTTTTCCCTTGAATTTCATCCAATGTCTAGAATACTTAAGTCATGCCAAAGCAGTGTTTATAAGTAGAAGAAGGTCCGCTGGGGAGGCAAGGACAGTGCAGGAACCTGCTCTCAGCTCTCCTTATGCTGGAGTCTCCAAGATACTATCATGCTGTCCAACCTGAGACACCACTATAGCTGCTTCCCTCAACGGCCAGCCTTCCTGTGCTTCATCTCTCTCTCTCTCTCTCTCTCTCTCTCTCTCTCTCTCTCTCTCTCTCTCTCTCTCTCTCTTCCTCTGTGTGTGTGTGTCCCCAGAAAACCTTAAGATTTGCACAAGCATAAATTTTTGTTCTCCATTCACCACCTTCATTTAAGTTCTACCGAATCTCTCTACCTTAGAGGCATCTTGACATCCTTTAGCTTTCCAGGTTCTTTGAAATGGTAAAAAGTTTTGCCCACTGCTGTTCAGTGTAAAACTTCAATACTCATATCCTATTCAAGGCCATTCACTGTCCCCAGCCTAGGCCTAACCTTTGGCTAAGGAGTGTGTGTTTCAGGGGGTCTCAGGGAGAACGCATCATCGCACCCACCATTTTCCTCTGTATGTCTCTGTCTCTTCACTGTGGGGAAAGAGGAGGCAGGCAGGTGTATTCTGTTTACAACTCCTGGATGCTTCAGCTGGTTGTATCTTCCTTGAAGTAGGTGCCTACAAACTGCCTCCCTGTGGGGTATAGCTTCCTACCATGTAAGGTGCTCCCCAGCACAACCTCTCTTAGTCCCACCTTATTCTTACCGCAAGCACTAAAACCCTCTGGCCTGCATCAGTCCCTTTTGAGTAATTCACACAAATACATAAGCTCAAACTCAGCATCCATTTACTCTGCAGGATACTCAAGTGAAGAGTAGTATATTAGTCACTTTCCAGTCACTGGGACAAAATACGCAATACCTGAAACTTAAAGGTGGTGAAATTTATTTTGGCTCATAGTTTCAGTGGATTTAACCCATGGCTGGCTGGCTCCAAGGCAAATAAGGTATGGTGGAAGGGCCTGCTCAGTCACGGAAGTCAGAAAGCTGAGAAAAAGAGAAAGGGCCTGACACAATAATACATCTTTGCACATCACTCCTGCAATGACTCACCTCCACAGACTGGGGCCCACCTCAGAATACATGAGACTTTGGATCTAAACTATAATAAGTAGGTGCCCAAGCTGCTCGGTGATAGTTTGTCTCTCCTCAACCTACAGTCTTTTCAGTTCATTCTCTTTCAGCATAAAGAGCAGCCAGGTAAAGAGTGCTAACTCCCTGCCTGGGAATGAGGTATCAGTCTTGCTTTCTCATAGGTACTCCGCCTCTAGAGTGTCTCTCTTACGGTCAAATGGCTTGGGACTGGGAGGACAAGAAGTATGAAAGGAGCAGAGGAAAGCCATGGAGCACTCATTAGGACTACAACCCTCTCTCCAACAAACTCTAATCCTCCACAAACATCTTTGAATATCTCTAGTCCAGGCTTTATAATGGCTGCTTATAAGTGATGGCAAGATCCCACATCAATGTGTGCTCAATCGTAGAATGTTTTATGGAGTTAGGTCTAATGCTTTTTTTTTTTTCTTTATTATCTATTTTTTCATCTTAGGAGCTTAACCAAAATATCATCTAGAAATTGTTTTTCCATGATAAGAGAAGAAACCTAGTTCATGTTAATCAAGTTCAGATAGTTTTATAGATCACCTTAGACAACCACCCTCACATCTCAGCCACAAGCTCCTTTTCCAGTCCATCATCCCTTCTATTACTTCTAGGGCTCTTGTAGATGCACACAAAATATTTGTCTTCAATTGCCCTCTCTAGACTACAAGAAATGACAGCTGACTCAAGTCCCCTCTGCCAGACCCCAGGGCCAATTCCACTCCAACATCAGGCTGCATCCAGAAAACTGGGACCTTGTTGCCAACCTGGGTTTTCCCTAAGGATAAGGATATACATCCCCTTCTGCCTTAGCTCTACTACATCCATATGAATTTCTACTTTTCCCACTTTCAGAATTACACAGCATCTGATTTTCTTATTCTTGCAATTTTTATATCTTTCCCCCAACTTAGGAAATCTTTATTTAGTTGATAAAATAGGTGAGAAGTGGAGAAGAATTATGAAAAACTAGCTCAGATAGAGCACATTTTTTGCTAATCTGTCATTTATGGCCCAAGTCCTCAGTTTTTGAGACTGAAAATCAACATTTGAAATCCATCTTGTCCAATAGCATCCCTCCCCTGAAGCAATGGCTGTCATCCAATAATTAGAAAACAATCTGAGATATAGCAGAAAATATCAAAAACAAAAAATCACACTAGATAACAAGTTTCAATACCCACTGAGATGGGGGCTAATGCTATCAGATTGAGGACTTGGCTAGATATTAGCCTAAACAAGACAGAGTCTGGAAGACTATAATTACTATTTTCAGTCTCTTTCTAAACACCAACTGAAGGAGTTTCTTTTTTTTTTTTTTGTAACTTCAACTTTTTGATAATAAGATAATGTCCAAACAATTTAGCAAGATACATAAAATCTTTCTAAATCTACCCCATTTCTCATCCTGCCTAGGTTCATCTCCTACAATATTTTTATCATTCCTGCCCATAAATCCAAGTGCCAGAAGCACTGAAACAACCCAAATGCCAACTATTTTTCTACTGGGCTGTAGACACCTACATTTGTACACAATCAAACAAAATTCTCCATCTCCTTCAGTGGCTATTATGGTTTAGATCTAAAGTGCACGCCCCCCAAAAAAAGTTTCATAAGCATTTTGGAAGGTGATTCGATTTTGTGGGCACTATACTGATCAATTCATTGATGAGTTCATAGTTAAATGTGCTGTTAGAAAGTGAGACCTGGCAGAAGAGTTGTGTTACTGGGGTGTCTTTGGAAGGTCTAGTGTTTTTCCCTATTATCTCTGCTTTCTGATTGTCAAATTGAGCAATATTCCTCCCCATACCCTCTGCCATGGACTGAATCTCCCAAAACTTTGAGTTAAAGTAAAACTCTCCTATAAATTGTGAATACTGAGTAATTTTTCATAGCAAAGAGACAGCTGACCAATATAGATTTTGGTACTGGAGAATTGGTTATTGCTATAAATGTACCTGATCATGCAGTTTAGAAACCTTTAGAATTGATTTGGAGGAGGAGTTCAGAAAGGTTTAGGAATGCCAGTTAGTGACACCTGAGAATGCTGTAAGCAGATTGATGAGAGATTCTGGTAAGAGCTCAAAAGTTCAGAATGCTGAGAGACATGCAGACAGTAAAGGCCAGCCTCATGAGGTTTCACTTGAGAATGAGGACTGTATGGGAAACTGACCTAGAAGCCATGAGAGTTACATTTTGGCAAAGAATTTGTCTTCACTTTGCCCTTGCCCTGAGACTTTGTGTGAGGTTGTATTTAAGGGTAGCAAACTAATTAACTTGCTAGAGGAAATTTCAAGACAACCCAACATTCAGGTTGTGCCATGGGTATTTTTAAGTTTTACCTGATCTATAGTGAGAATCAGGAGAAAAAGCAGAGCTAAAAGATTTGAAAAGTTTGCAGTATTACCAGAAAAGTATCACCTGTAAATCTGGGACAAAACAGAGCATGGTTGCTAAAGATATTAGCATTTTTTAAACGAACCAAGTATTCTGCATTAAGACAATAAAAAAGATGTCTTGCGCGCATCTTAGGAAACTGCCAGACTCCACCCATCACAGTCTCAATTGTGTAATGGTAAATTACTTCAAAAGACTTTGCTTTAAGAAGTGAACCCCTGCTTATTCAGAGCCATTTAAGAAAGTGTTTCCCTGAGTTCAGCCATCCAGGCACTTAGAGGTCCTGTAGCCATAATCCAATAGGGCCAGGCTACAGCTTGACCTGGTAGCAAACCTTATATCATCCTTGTTAAAAAAATCTGACCACCATCATTCTAAAACAGAGAACACTTTAACTCCCCTCTTACTGTCATGCTTTTACACCTGCTATAAATATAGAGTCATGGGTCAATGAGACCCAGTAGTCACTGTGTAAACCAGCTACACCCTATAATTCCCAATCATTATTCATCCCTGCTCTTGACAAACAACTTGCAACTCCTTGTATGTCTTTCAACCTGATTCCAGGTGGATAGCCACAGCTCCTTTGTACTAAACTCTTTCCCTGAGGGTCCCATTGGGGCTTTTCTGGTTCACAGCCCCCCTTTCTTTATGCTCATGATCCTATAAAAACCTTGTAGCCTGTACTAGAGTTACTGATCAGGACTCTAGTGCCAGAGTGGTCCCCCGCAGGATTGCTCTGAAATAAACCTGTCCTGTTGAGCTTGTGCCCCTGATTCTCTTCCTTTTTGTCCTAACACTTGTATTTTTGGTTTTCAGGAGCATAAAGAATGCAAGAGCTTGGAAGCTCTCTTAGTTACTTTTGTCATCCCTAAGACATAATACCTTACACCCACAGTTAAAGGAAGAAAGATTTATTTCAGCTCACATTTGGTAGAAGTCTTCAGCCACAGTCAGCTGGCTCCAAGGCAGGGCATTATGGCAGAGAGGTTTGGCAGAGGAGAAACAGTCCATGGCAGGGCCATCAGGAAACAGAAGAGCAGTGAGCACTGAGCCTTTTCCCTTTATATTTCATGCATGCTATAACTCAATTGGTTGGTACCACCCAAACCCAGGATGAAGCGTCCCATTATCCACACCAAGAACTATGCTAAAGCAATCAATGGACTAATTTAGTTATCACGCTCCTCTAATCCATATTCACATGTCTTAGATCCAGCCACCTCGAAAGCTCCACATATGAGCACCTCTTTGGGGGGACGTCTAGATACAAGCTATAACAGAGTGACAGAGGCTTCCACTGAGCTTTCAAAAGAACATCTAGGAGGCCAGGGGAAAAAAGTGTGACAAGATCACAGTGCCTGAAAGGAACCCCTAAGAGGGTGATGCTTCAAGTTGTGAGAGTACAGGCAAAGGTGCGATGGAGAGTCCAGGAAGTTGGAGATGCCAGAAATGTGGGACATCTCTGAAGAAAACCACAGGTGGTAAATGGAGCCAGCCCAAGACAGAGGCAATGTGTGCTACAATCAATAAGGTAAGAGGGGCAGGACTGCCTAATTAATTTGGAGTTCACATCTTATTACAACCTGCCTTGAATGCTGGGCATGGAGCTATAGGATTTAATGTATTCTCTTATGGGTTTCAGTTTCGCTTTAGTCAAATTTCTCTCTAGTCTCCTATTCCTCTATGTTGAAATGAGAATATTTGTCCTGTATATTGGGAATATGTAACTTTTTTAACTGTTATTCACAGTTAAGAGTCTGCCTTGAGTCTTGGAGGAAACTTTGAAGTTTAGATCTAAAATACCCTCCAAAAGTTTCATGAGGTGAGGCTTTGAAAGGTGATAGGATCATGGGGGTTTTATACACATCAGTGGCTTGATTCATTGATGAGCTCATAGCTAACTGTGCTGTTAGGAAACAGGGCCTGGTTGGAAGTGATGTATTACTGGAGGTGTGCTTCTGGAGTGTGTATCTCCCTCCCTACCCCATCTCTTATCTCTCTGCCTCTTGGTTTCCATGGGTTGTACACCTTTCTTTACCCTGTTCTTTTGCCATGTCATTTCTGCCTTGGAGTCAACCAATCATGGACAGGATCCCTCAAAGCTATGAACCAGCTTAATCCTCTTGTGGGTGTTAGGTATTTTGTTCCATCTGACTAATAGGAAAACTAATACAGTGGCCTGCTGCCCCTTCTTCACCTTTATTTCTGCACCTAGAGTACTACTTCTCTCTTCCTAGTCTAACATGAATGTCATCTGTTTTACATCTTCTTGGATTCCTGTAGGAATCACCACATTTATAGTCCCCATTTGACTGTGAGCTTTGCAAGGTAAAAGACAATATCTGATCCTTCTTATTCCTGGTATTTAGCAACTAAACTGTAAGAATGGTTAAGAATTACAGAAACTTTTCTCTAAGGAGAAACTAAACCTCGTCAATACTCCAATCTCAAAAGCTTTAGATATCTAGTCTCTCATTCAGATTGACGGATATCAGCATCCTCATCAAGTTCAATGTTCTGTGCTATAATAAGGATAGGGGACATTCAACAATATGCCTTCATAGCCAGGCGTGGTGGCGCACGCCTTTAATCCCAGCACTCGGGAGGCTGAGGGAGGAGGAGCATTGTGAGTTCTAGGCCGGCTTGGGCTACAACGCGAGCGCAAGGCTGGCCTGAGCTACATAGTGCGACCCTGCGTCAAAAAAACCAGGGCTGGGGAGTTTGGCTCAGCAGCTTAAGCGCCTGCCCTGGCAAGCGCAAGGTTGTGAGTTCAATCCCCAGTGCCGCAAAAAAAAAAAAAAAATATGCCTTCATGATACCGGTTGTTTAACTTAGATCATTGTATTAGGCTAAGATGCCTATAAGATACAAGCACCTTATTAAAAATTCTAACATCTCTGACTTTCACTCTTACTCTTTTATATGTGTAAGTTTAAAATAAATTGTATGAACACAGAAGCACAGAGATCTTACATAAAATTGTACTGGTAAGAAAAATTATTAAAGCATATCAATGGGTTTTTATTGCCATTAGAAATTACAGTAGTTGACTGCTAAAAGACAGGAAAAATCAAGAATGGCTCGTGTCACTTGCCTCTAGCAATGGTATGTATGTGTGCCCAAGTACCAGGAGAAAACAGCTGCATCTTTGTCTGTCGTATGTCCAGGATGCATTCCAAACAAAAAAAGTATCCATGAGTTAAAGAACTCATCCCAGCTATCCTGATTCAGAGCCCAGAGGATGCTCTTGTGAAACAGCAGGCCCAGCATACAATTTCCCAGTGAGAATACTTAGCTCCTCTCCCACATGAACTCAACACAAATGTGACTGGTCCCAAATTCTCCTGCCCCAGCCAAATTCTCCTGACTCTTCCTGTTCAACAATAAACACATTCAGATCATATCTAGATTTAAAACTAAAGTAGGATGAAATGCATTTTCTTAATTTTGTTTTCCCATTAAACTACTTTTACTTCCTTTTACCATCAAAGTTTTCAAAAGTTTGTCTGTCTAGCTGACTCCTCTTTCTCATTACCTAGAGATATGTTTTATTCAAATCACTATCTCCATGGGTGACATTTGCAAAGCTTATTTTTTGTTTTGTTTTGTTTGGGCTTTTTTGTTTGTTGTTTTGGTACCATGAATCAAACTCAGGACCTTGCGCTTGCCAGGCAGGCACTTGTGCTACTGAGCTGTATCTCCAGCTCCTTTTTGAGGTTTAAATGCAATGCCATTAATTAAAGTAGAACACACACCAAAAAAACTGGCAGAACCATGTAGACCCAGTATGGGTACAGAAGACACAGAAACAGCAACCACTTCACCTAATCACCCATTCTACAAAGTTAATCAGCAAAACACCCAGTCTACTATTTACATGTAAGTTAAGATAAGATGTTGGCAAGCCTTGTTTTCTCTACTACTCCTCAGTACTTTTCCAGGGCTTCACGTTCTTGTCTTGACTGAGAATGTCTAAGAAAATCATTCTCATTCCATTCTCTTAGTTCCCACTGAAAGCACTGAAATCCAAAGTCACTGATAGATCACTCCGTCTCTCTCCTAAGAAATTTCAGACCACTCAGCAGGTATTATGAGTTGAACTGTGTTTACCAAAACGTGGAATTCTTAACTCCTATTACTTTAAAATGTGTCCTTATTCAGTCATTGTATGTCTTTATAGTGTTGTTTTAGATATAATAAGTAGTTAAGATGGTATCATATTGGAGTAGGGTGGGCTCCAGCCTAAAATGAGCAGCTACTTATAAGGATAGAAATTTGAGCCAAGATGCAAGGAAGGAAGGTGACCTCAGGAAACCAGCTGCAGGGATTAGTTGTTGCTGTTGTATGCCAAGGAGCATCAGGGTCTACCAGAAGCTGCAAGCAAGCAAGCATCCCTCCCTCTGTGTTCAGGGAAAGCGTAGTTCTGCCAACCCTTCAATTTTGAACTTTCAGCCTCCAGAACTGTAAGGGAAGTACGCTGTTAGTTTTAAATGTAGATATGATCTGAATGTGTCTATTGTCAAATGGAAAGAGTCAGGAGAATTTGGCTGTGGCCAGGAGAATTTTGGACCAGTCACATTTGTGTGGCGTTCACGTGGGAAAGAAGCTAAGCATTCTCACTGGGAAACTGTATGCTGGGCCTGCTCTTTCTTACAAGTGTCCTTTGTTATGTTAAGCAGTCGTTTGCCATTTTTTGTAATGGAAGTCCTAGAAAACTAATCCGGAGGTCATCTTGAATTCTCTTATAGATATCAGCTTCATTTCAGAGGGAGAAAGGCAAAGTTGAACCTCAGGTTTTTGGTTGTTTGTTTGTTTGTTTGTTTGTTTTTTCATAACTAGATTTCCTTTTGATTCTAATTTTTGCCTTTTCTCTCCACAGGATGCCACCTCTAGACTCCCTTGGGGTCTTACTTCCCCACTTAAAACCTGCCTGTAAAAGGCCCTCTTTTGTATTTCGAGAACCAAGGTAGTCTTAAAAATGAAAGCCTATTTCTGAAGTAGATGACGGCACATTTGAAAGTTCTATTCAAATCTCTTAGAAACACATGTCATTCCATATTGGGATACTAGCTGAGGGACCAAGTCTTAACAAGCCAAATGCTGTAATTCTGCCTTAGAAACTCAATACTGACTAATGTTTCTGAAGAGACTTAATCCTATTTCTACTCATTTCTACTCATGTTTTATTTCCAGCATACAATTCAGACATGTCCCACTTATGACTTTACAAAATACAAAACTAAAATATGGTAAATAGAAATTTACCTATTGTTGGATATAAGTGATACAAAAACTTTGGGAAACTTTATTACTAAGAATTAGTTTGTGCATTATTAACTGTATACTGAAGCTAGTAGTACTTAAATCTGCAAATGCAACCTCTACCAGGAATCTCCAAATTGTTTTATTTGCCCACCAGCAAAAAAGTGAATGTTCTTACAGTATATTTATAAAACACAGCTATGCAGATTATACATTAAAATACACTAGACTTAGAATCGTAATGATTGAAACCAAAACTAAATGTAAGTACTGTACTAGTTATTTTGTTTTCACACATACCACTTTAAAAACCTCAGAGACCATGATGCGTGGGCTGCCATGGGAGTGGGGACAGCCAGACCCAAGCCTCTCCCCATGAGTCAGTGCCATTCACAGACTGCAGGGGGAGAGAACAAGGCCTCACCAAGAATCAAGCACCCTCTGCAAACCAGCACCAAGTGCGGGTCATCACCAGCAGGGGGACAGCCAGACCCCAGCCCCTTCCAGCACATGGGCTAGCAAACAAAAACTCCCACACCTGTAAGCAATAGGAAGATCCTGAGAAACACGGGCTGCGATGATAGCTATTGAGGTGACATGCAAACTGATGCTTGTGGTGTTTTGGTGTTTCACCATCATTGCAGGTCTAGGGCCAGTGGTCTGATCATCTGTTCAGAGGATAGTGGTACTCAGTGTAGCATCTAGGGGGAATCTCCTTTTGAGGGTGGTGGCCACTGTTGATTCCCTATTGTCTTTTTATGAAGTCCTGTGTCGTTTTCATTGTTTTGCTGGGTCAGATTTTATTCTCTTTTGTTTTGTTTGATTTTGTTATACCTGATGACATGAGCAGCTATTTAAAGGATAGCAAGATATATTATGGTAGCCATTTTGGATTTACTATTGTCCTCTCTTGAAGTCCTTTATCACATTCATTGTTTAGTTTCTATTGTTTCTATTCTATTCTGTTCTGTTTAAATTTTCCTATGTCTGAAGGCATCTACAGCTATTTTGAAGACAACAAGAGGCATTATGGTAACTACTGTTGATTTTGCAATGTTTTGGAGTCCTGTATCACATACACTGGTTCATTTTGATTGGTTCTATTCTGTTTTATTTTCCTTGGTTTTATCCTCTTTAAAATAAAAAAAAATTTTAAAAACTTCAGAGACTATAAGTCTATATAATTGTGAATATAATATAGGTAAACAGTAAAATCCAGAGTTAACTTGGCGATATTCAAATAGTATCATAGAACTGGCCCATCAGGAATCCTTTTCAGGCTCTATTCCTCTTCTCTTACTTTTGCAAAATCTTTCCTGCCCCATGGTACATTTCCAAACTATAAAAACAGACAAAACAGAGCTCTCATCCATAGATCATAAATAGTTTGTGCTAGTGGTATATTGAAGAAGAGCAAACCTTAATTTTCAGAACTGTATGGATATTCACAAATATAAATAATAGTAAAACATTTGCGTATTGAAGGAAAATATAGTATAATAAGTAAGTCTCTGATGTTAGACAGCCTAGGTTGAGACAAGAGGAATGAGTCAAGAGTGTCGATACATTTCTTAATCTACACATATAAACAGAGGGAAAATGTAATATGGCAAATACCACACAAATCCTATGGGAATGTCTTAGGGTCATTTTGCAGTCTACACACATGAACACCTTGCAAGGCTCATAGTCAAATGGAAACCAGTGTGGAGATTCCTCAAAAAGCTAAAACTAGAGATTCCATTTGACTCAGTTATTCCCCTTCTGGGTATCTTCCCAGAAGAATTAAGAGTATTGTACCACAGCAATACATATGCACCCATGTTTATAGCAGCACACTTTGTAATAGCTAAATCTTCAAAACAGCCCAAATACCCATCAACTGAGGAATGGATAAAGAAGATATATTTTTTTTATACAATGGAGTACTGCTGTATTATAAAGAAGGATAAACTTGAGATATTTCTAGGTAAATTGATGCATTTCAAGTGAGTCATTTCTTAATCCACATACACACATAGGAAGTTCATATGTTTGGAATATGCCACACAAACCCTGTTGTCTTGGTTACTTTTCTCTGGTTGCTGAGACAAAGTATTTGATGCCCACCATGAAGGAAGGAAAGGTTTATTTAGCTTACAGTTTCTGAAGGTTTCAGTCCATACTCAGCTGCTTCCAAGGCAGGGTGCCATGGCTAAGGGGCAACCGTTCTTGACTGCTGCAAGAGACAAGAGCCAACAGGGCAAAAAGGGAGAAAAATCATGCCTCATTCCCTCCCTTATATCATATGCTGGCTCCTTGCCCCTGGGTGGGTGCAGCATTTACTCCACTAATCCCAGAGCCAGACAACAAACCAATCACAAATGCTAGATTCAGTCACCTGCATGACTGCATGAGGCTGGGGGGGAGGCACCCAGACCCAAACCATAACATCTATGGTTTGTGCAAATGCCTGTTTGTCCATCTTTTTGGATTTGGGATGAGTCTTACATCATTATAGTTGATGGACAAAAATTATAGAAGTCTTTAATGCAACTCTCATTTATTGAATGCTGAATAAGTTCCTTACAGATATTATCTCACACTTATTTCCCAGGTACAAGCAACAAGTGTAATAACTACCCTCACTGTATTGTCACTATGACCAAGTAACTTGTTTAGAAGCATGCAGAAAGAAGATTTCAGGCAAGGCAATCAAATTCCAATTTGGTCCACCTCTTCTATACTGTAAGTGATAAAGACCTTCTCATTCCACCTAATCTGAGAAATGGCATCAGTTTTTGTTTTCCATAATCTTAGTTACTCCATTAAATCTTTCTTACATGGCAAATCAGGTAAAGGCAGAAAAGCACTAAGCAATGAGCTGCTCCATTCTTGCTCTTTTGTCCTTAATAACCTCAATTGTTCATTATTGATGTTTGAAAGGACTAAATACTCTAAATCACTCTACCAGAGTTGAGAATATAGTGAGAGAGATAAAGGAATAAAGCAAATAAAGAGCATGTTAGCATGTCTATTAATAATACATGCTATGTCGACAATTTTGCCCCCAGAAGGATCTAAAATAGGCCTTAAGAATTCAATTAAATCTATCCCAACAACACTCTAACCACTACCTTATTCTATCTTCCTATTCAAATTCACTGCTTGTTCTATTTTCCACTACAAGTGAGTCAATTCACATTACCCAAAATCTCAATAGTTCTGGAAAAAGCAAAAATAACATCACAAAAACATTACAATGATAACATGCTATATATCCTATGTATAAATTTAAACTCACTCACTATGAGGTTTCTAGAGAGAAACTAAAACCCCCTTATAAATTTGTCTTAAAAAAAGAAAATTCCAAAGTGATTCATATTCCTTTTCCTTCGTATGTTAAAAAAAGAATATTTTAAAACTCCTCAAAACTTTTCTTTACGGCCATATAACTGCCTAAGCATAATAGAAAGCTTTTCTCATAAATGATACTTGATAATGCTTAGCAGCTGAGCTAGCAAGAGAGTAACAAAAATCATTCATGGTCAAAAGTTATTTAAAATAAAAATCCAGCAAAATAACTTAACACTAAAGCTGACAGCTGCCCCCAGGGACAAACTGATCTATGATAGCCTAGAACTTGAGTTTCAATGAGTCATAAGCAACAAAATTGATGTCCTGAGGAAGGTGAGATGCCAGATGAAGAACTCCTGATAAGACCTGCACCCCAAAAGAAAATATGCTCAAAAAAAGAAAAAGCAACAGCCCCACAGAGATAAACAGTAAAGAAACTTGATTCTTAGTTATGAATCAAGAGGGGAAAAGCATATCCTCTGAGAATGTATGTCCACAAACTATTCACCAATTGAGTATGGGACTAGAATTTATAGTAAACATATGGCTAGAGAAAAAAAAAAAAAACTCCATGTCAAAAATTCAATTTAAAGTAGTCCCAGGTTGGTAGTGCCCTGTATCACACAGAAAAACTAAATATAAATTCACTCTGAAAGAATTCAATATGATCTAGTCTTCAAAGAATTTCCAGAGGAATATGAGCTCACACTTGAAAAATCATTTAAAAATTAGATTAAAATGAAATGAAAAAAACAATATGACCAAAAGCCAATATGGCTGAGAATTAATTAATAAAACTATAAAACTTTAATCATTTCTAGAGTTGATATAGGTGTTGGAATTATCAGATATAAAATATAAATTGTTTTAAGATGTTTATGGAATGTACAAGTTT
>RJWM01006002.1:0-86574 GCA_004363535.1 Dasyprocta punctata
TAGCCCCTTGAAAGCATGACATCTGACTTAGTGTCTCAACGTGTGTCTTTGTAGACTGGCACAGACATTTCTTTGAACTCCCCTGTGCTTCACTTAGCTGTGACAAAAATCACCTTCGCTCTCAAATTAAACTCACAACAAGCACATACACTCCACAGGGGGCCTCGCTTTGGCTGCTAAGAATTCCATACCATTAGGTCCTATGAAAGTGCTTCCAGTAACCAACCTGGCTGTTACTCTAGCAAAACTGACTGGTTCTTCTTAAAAATCATCAATTAACAATAACTTAAACCTTCATCTGGCAGAAACCTCTCACTGTTAGGCAAATCAGCACTTTGAAGCAGCATAGGGGTTGTCTGGAGCTCAATTTCCGAGGATTCCCTTTGAGTGGGTAGCCTCTCATCTTGGAAAGACATTACTAGTAATGTCAACCCGTCTAAGGCTCTTAACTGGAAGCTGCCACCGCTGTAGCTCTAAGATGAAATGTCTCTGTCTTCCCCTTTAGAACTGCCCATCATCCATTTTCTCTGGGAGATTTCCTTGCCAGTTAGCAAAACCATCCTGAGCAGCAGTGACAAGGCTGGGGTAATTACAGAGGAAGAGAGCTCCTGACACAATTCTTTAAAATAGAGAAAGGGGGGAGGACACTCGGGGAGGAAAATGCGCCAAAGGTCTGACTTCATAGCACTGGAGAAGGACCCTTTAACTCCCGCACGAGTTTCTTTAGTGCCCGTGTGCCAGTCCAAAGGAGTTTGCAGGAGGAAATAAATTCCTAGGAAATAGCCACGCCGATTGCTGCTAATCCATAGTTTCTAGACAGATTTGGGAGGACCTTAATTCTTGGTGGAATTTGTGAGTCTCCCTTTCAATTTGTTTCGTAGAATCAAAAGATGAGATACTGGGAACACGCCCAAGACCAAGCAATACGACCTCCTGCAGAATGCACGATCTCTTGTCACTTGCTCTTGTTTAAACTCAAATATTTCCAGACATGGAGAACTCTCCGCTTTTTCAAGAGTGAGTGAGATTTCTTTGAACATACCAATTTTTGCTGAAAATTTCTTTATAGGAAGCTAAGTGAAATCTGCTTCTTCGTAACTTTCACTTATTGTTCTGGATTTTACTACCTGCATTAACATAGAACCATTTGAAATTCTCCTCCAGATAGCCAGCTGCAATTAAAGAATGCCACCTTGTCATTAATACTCCACTTGCTCTTTAAATTAGTTGTTTCTCTGATGGTTCTTCATTTGGGCTAATTTTCTCCTGAGCAATCTCTAAGATGTTACCATTGATTTTAGAAACTATGGTAAATATCTACCAAAAACAAGACTTTTTTTTATGTTTCTGCCCAAGCTAGCTTTGAGAGGAGTGCTGTTTCAAGTGATACATCACAGGGGTCTTTGTGAAAGTCATTCAAGTATTACTAGTACTATACAAGAATTATAAGCATAACTTGGTTCCTTCTTAATAAACAAATTTTTGGCAGCATTGGAAGTTTAAACCAGGATTTTGACTATATTCTCAGCCCCTTTTTTGTTTTTTTTTTTTATTTTGAGACAGTGTCTCACTATATTTCTACATTTCCTAGGCTGAACTCAAACTTTTGATCCTCCTGCCTCAGTCTACCAAAATATTGCATTACAGGCATGCACCACCATGCCAACCTCAGTAAAATTTTAAAGGCAAGGGTGAATGCTTGTGGAGAGCTTAAAAGAAGGAGCAAGAAGTATCCCCAGAAAGCCTTTCCTTATTACTCCTCTAGTGTCAACAAAATTTCCATTTGGCTAGCAAATTAGCATTTTTGGAGGATAACTGCTAGAAAATATAAATAATTGGCCATCAGAATAAGAATTATTGACTCTTCCTGGAATTCTACTGTTTCCCTTGAATAATACAGAAGTAATCTAGGTCTATATGATTACCAGTCTTCCAAGCAGGAAACCAGTTACAACTGTATCTTTTCATGGTACACGGCAGCAAAAACGATGTTTTCACTTGAGCCTCTGGGGGGCACTTTAAGGACCATGTGTGTTATGGACCTTTAAGGACCCCATCGGTGATATGCCTCAAGAGGCACTCCGTGTCCAGGTTCCATATCCAATGGATTCAACCCTTTTAAACTGAATTGACTTATGCATGAGGTTAAAAATCAGTCAAACCAATGTTGACATGGTCGTTGATTCTCTTCCCTCTAAAGACTAATTTGATCAGCTAGACTATCATTGATCTCCTTCCCCTTGAAAATATTGACACTGGAGGACAAATAGTATCTCAGGAATAGAGCTGTCCATTTGCCTGGGCTCAGAACCCCAGGTCAGTAATGTTAAAGTCTGACGAGCCAGCAGAGGTTAAAAGATGAATCTCCCATGTATTGAGCCATGTTTGTTATTTTGAAAAGCAGAGAGTTTGGGTACACAGAGGGCAGTCCATTTCCCCTGTCAGTGTCACTACTAAAAACAGATGTTTTCAGGAACACAAGCCAGACAGCCAAGAACTTTGGCACAAGGCCAAACCATCTTTCCACACGGATGATTAACAGAATCACCTCCCAGCACTTGTATTGCTGAGGCTGACTTACATGAGGCTGCATTCAGCCATAATGAGATTCCTCCAAGCAGAAGGCCAGGGCATCCATGAGGCTATGACCCTGCAGAACAAATTGTGTTGAAGACACCAATGGTAGAATTAACCAGAGGCTTCTCACTGATTTCTGTCATCGTAAGTGACCTCTTTCACCATTCCCTGGTCCGAAATGCCCTGTGAATTCACACTGGATAATCATACCAACTACTTCTCAAGTACATCATTTAGTTTTCTGCATGGTGTCCTTGTCTGAGCTAGACATTAGTTTTGATAATTTCATAGTATCCAGGTGTTATGGATTAAAAACTGGTGGTCAACTTAACACCAGCTGAATTAAATCAGCATGGTGCCGAGTGTAGATGGCCCATTTGAGGAAAACTGCCAGCATAAAAAGAGATGTGGAAAGGAAGGGCATGGCACTGTGGGTTTTCCGAAGGGTTGTCATTTGGAGCTGTTGGTTCTCCTGGAGGAACTTGTCATGCTGGCTTCCCCAGTATGAATTCAGTCTATCATAGGAGGAGCTCAGGACCTTGTCACTGAGAATGGCTGTGGCTCACTTTGGAGGAGCTGTGGTCCTTACTTTGAACACCACTTCCTGACTCCGGAGGGGCCAAGATGTTTGCTGTCCAGTCTCCAGGAGAAGTTTGTCATGCTGGCTTCCTGATATGTACTTGGCTGTTACCATTGTTGGAGGAGCTCGGGACCTCATTGTCACTGAGGATCACTGTGGTTTTTTCCAGGGGAGCCCTGGTCCCTATTTTGAGTGTCACTTCTTGGCTCCAGTGTAGAACCCTCAACCTACTGGCACAGATCCTTCATCCTGCTGGCATAGACTTTCTAGCTTCCACTGCAGACTTTTGGGCCTTCCCAGTGCAGATCCATAAAACAGACTTGCAGGAGTCAATGTCATGGGCTCTAGGCCTCCAGCTGAACCTGTGGGAGGCACTGTCATGGGCTGTAGGCCTTCTGCTGGACTCCTGCAGGACAATACTGTGGGATCCAGGCCCTCGGCTGGATTTCCTAGGTCTTTAGTGTTGTGGACAGATTTCCTGCACTTTTTGGTGTTTAACTCTGGGTGACCATCATAAAATAATACTGTAAATTCTGTGTCCTGTATGTGATTGCTCTCCTTGCAACCCCTGACTACAACACCAGGTTAGGAAGAGAATGAGGTTCCCAAATGGATATGCAATACTCATTAAAGCTTATATGCATATATTTATACATTTCCCTTACTGTATTTATAGTAGGTGGTTGCCTAAAGTTTTGCACACTCATAGGTGAAAGTTTGGGGAAGTGGTTGGATCTAGGACGTGTGATGCTGCGATTAAGTGTGTGATGCTGGCGTTAAGGGCTGATTACTAAGTTAGTGCACTGATTGGTTTGGCATCGTTCTGCATGTGATTAATGGGATGGCCCAGCCTGAGTGCATTTGGCACAACACAAAGGGTGGGATGGCTGGAAGATTGAAAAGGGAGAGGCAGGCTGCTGATGCTCCCTACTTTCCTGCTTTGCTGCCTTCTACCTGCCACGAATTTTTCACCTCTGCGATGCCCCTCTGCCATGCCACCTTGCCCTAGAGCCTGCCAACTATGGGCTGACACCTCTACAAACTGTGAGTCAAAATAAACATTTCCTTCTTTAACTTTGGGTGTAGGGTATTTTGTTTCAGCAACAAGAAAAGTAACTAAGACAATATATAAAATATTTTACTTGTTCATATTAGTATGTTTCAGAGTTTGTTTAGCATTTATATGATTCTTTTTTTTTTTTTTTTGTCTTTTGTCTTTTTGAGACAGGGTCTCGCTATGCAGTTCAGGCTGGCCTTGACCTCACTTTGTAGCCCAGGCTGGTCTCAAACTTGCAATAATCCTCCTGCCTCAGCCTCCAGAGTGCTGGGATTACAGGCGTGCACCACCACACCCAGTTTAAATGATTGCTGAATGTCATTTTCATCTCTTTTTGTTGTCATCATCTCTTAGCGGCAGAGGCTGTGACTTGCTTACCTCTGAATTCTCCCCCACACTACCTGCAAAACTGATTTCCGTGATTTCTTATGCACTGCAGCTCTTCTGTTAGTGTGATTTGTCGTTTCCGTTCCATGGGTCCATACCAACCTGCTCCGTGAGGTCTGCTTAACAGGGCATTCACAACACCTAACTTCCTGCCTATTGTCTGGGTTAACAAACTTTTCCTTATATCATCCTTTTCATTCCTTATTTCTAGGAAAGAATGTCATTTTTTAAATTTCCCATATCGTCTCTTACAGAGAGAGAGAGACAGAGAGAGAGAGAGAGACAGAGAGAGAGAGAGACAGAGAGAAAGACAGAGACATAGATAGGTGTGGTGGGATATAGGAGAAGAGAATCTTTGTAGCTATTTTTAACTTCAGCATTTTCTCCATTACTCTCTGGGAAACTATGTAAAATATCATCTGGAAACTACTTCCCTTTACTTGAAAGTAGTTGTTTGGTTTTATGAACAAGGGATGCAATTTTCTTACTTTTCTCCCTAAAACTTTGAACAATGGAGACCAATACATAGCAAAGTTTAGCTTTCATATGGACTTGGAAGACTTTAAGCTTTACATCCAAATGCATATCTCCTTCACATAAATATTCATCACTATATTTAGTATCTACTTTTTGCTGATTTGGTTTATTTCTCTCATTTGTGATGACTAATAAGGAATAAATGCCCTTTTCCACTACCTCTGACTACTTTTTCTCTGGTAACTGCTGAAGTGCACCTAGAGGAATAAGATGACATATATCTTTTTTTTTTTTTTTTTCAGCACCAGGGCTTGAACTCATAACCTCGTGCCTGCTGGACAGGTGCTTAAGTCACTGAGCCAAGGATGACATATATCAATAAGATTTTTTGTTTTTGTTTTTTTGTACGGGGGATCAAGCTCACACTTACAACCTCACACTTGCCAGGCAGGTGCTTGTGTTGCTAAGCTAAAACTCTGACCCCCAAAAAGTATTTTTTCTTAAAGTAATTCAGCACAGAAGCCTTCCTCCACAAAATGAATCTGTTAAAAACAGTGACAGTTCACACTTAGTGTTTCTAGATCATTTTTCCTACTAATATTCTAAAATATTTAAGTGATGTATAAGTATTGTGTCCTGCACTAGTAGCTACTAAATAATTATTTGCCGAATTAATGGAGAAAAATCTATTTTAAGGGTCCTTCACCATGCAATCCAGGCTCCTCTGACATGCACCAGTTTTTCTATGCCTCTTCTTTCTATAGAGTCAAAATTCTTTGTGGGTGTCTTTTTAAAACACTTAAAGTATTTGTTTGCTTATTACTTTAGCAAATATTTAATTGTTATTCTGCATGGTAATTAGTAGGCACTCAATAAACAAATGATTTGATGAGCAAATAAACAAGCAAGGAATAAAAGGGTGAAAATGGTAAAAGCCCTAAATACCGAATCCTACAAGAGTCATGTGAAGGGACAGCAAGACTTTAACCCAGAGAGAAAGGCTCTCGGCAGACAATGACACTTGTTTAAATGCAATCAAATGACTGTCAAAGACCCTATCTTAATTTTAAAATTTGATATGAGTCTTATCTCAGATTCTGTGTGTTAATTTGATTTTTAATACTGTGCCAAAATATTACTTGTCTTGATTAATAAACTTCTAGGCATCATTTTTAATGTTGCCTTAAATCACTGTCTTCTCCCTTCACCTTCATCTCAGCCCTGTGTGTCATATTTATTCTGCAGACTCAGTAGTATCCTACCATCTCTCCATGTTCAGATCGCAGAATCTCTCAAAATTCACAGTGAAGTGTGGGAGTGAGGCATGTGAAGATTGTTGTCCTTTGGACGAGGAAATCAGATGTACTGACATCATTTCTTATCAGAGAAGACTCAATAGTGAGACTTCAGAGGAAACAATCACAGATGAGAACTCAAAGTATCACTTAATTTTGAACTTGTGGCAAATTTTATGAGACACTGGCACAAACTTAAATCCTAAATAGGACTTTATGGACTAAATTGTGTTCCCCTCCCTGAAACAAAATTTGTATGCTGAAGTCCTAGCCTTCAGTATCTCTCAGTGTGAGTATGTTTGGATGTGGGAAGTTAAAGAGGTAAATTAAAGTAAAATGAGGTCAGTGGTATAGCTCTAATCCAGTGTGACTGGGATCCTTATGAGAAGAAGAGATTAGAACACAGACAAGCACAGAGGAAAGACCTGGTAAAGACACGAGGAGAAGACAGCCTGCTAAAAGCCAGAGAGATAGGCCTCAGAAAAAAATGAACCAGGCCCACACTTAGCGACTGTCTCTGAGGCCTGAGGGGACCAGAAGTCCACACCTAGTGGCCTGCAGTAATCTGGGAACCCTCAGTGAGGCCCAAGGGTATTTGGAATCTACCCTCAGTGGTCCACAGTTATCAAGAAACCCTCAGTGAGGCCAGTGGGGCTTGGGAGTCTGTGCCCAGCAACTAGCCCAAACCTGGGAACCATTTATGAGCCCTGTGGGACCAGGAGTCTGTGCCCAGTGATCTGCAGTCATCAGGGAACACGTGGTGAGGCCTACAGGGACTGTGAAGCTGTGTCCAATACCCACTCACACCCAGGAACTACAGGTGAAGCTCATGGGAACTGCGAAGCTAAACCCAGTGACCCACCCACACCTGGGAACCAGCACTGAAGCCCACAGGGACAGGGAGTCTGGGCCCAGAGACCCACGTCCACTGGAAGCCCTCATGGAGGCCCACTGCCAAACGGGCTGACAGTGCAGGAAGCAGCTAGGACTTGACATCTGACTGATTCAGAGAAACACAGGAAACTGCCAGACCTAAAGAACAAAATGCAGTCTCAAACCTCCCGCCCATCCAGATCAAGCACAGGAGACACAGACAGGGATGAATTTGGAGATCACACACCTGAAATCTCTGAAATGGTAGCAACAGAAGTGAAAATAAAACAACTCCAGGAAGCTGCAAAGCAAATCAGATTACAAATAATTTCTCAGGTAAAAATAGAAATGATAAACATAACGGAAGAATTGGTGAGTATATCCAAAGAAGATACGGATAATAAAAGGAGCATAGGAAACTGATGGAAGCCTTGAATAAACAATAGAGGAAACAATTAGAATACGTGAAACAGGTTGAAGCAGATATCCTGGAAATCAAAAATTTCATTGAGAACTGGCAAGACTGTGTAAATGAAATTGAAGACAGATTCTCAGACCTTAATGACTGGATTGTGGCTAATGATCATGAAAGGAAAGTTCTCTTAAAAATAACAAGGAATCAGGAAAGTAGTCCTCAGAGGAAAATTTAAGTGGTGAATTCTCACATCAGGAAAACAGAACAAGCACAAACAACATAATGCTGCTTCTCAAACTTCTAGAAAAAGAAAAACAAGTCAAGCCCAATGATCAAAGAAGTGAGCAAATTATAAAAATCAGAGCAGAAATTAATGCAATTGAGAATAAGAAAGCAATACAAAGAACTAATGAATCAAAAAATGGTTCTTTGAAAGAATACATAAAATTGATAAACTTCTCACCAACCTTATCAAAAGAAAGGAAAGAAAAAATTCAAATTCATGCACTAAAGAATGAAAAGGGTAAAATCATTAAAGATCCTGTGAAAATACAGAAGATCACCAGTATCTACTTTGAAAACCTTTACTTTCATAGGATTAAAAACACAGAAGAAATGGACAGATTCCTAGAAACATAATAATTATCAAAGCTGGATCAGGAAGATATAAAAATTCTGAATAATCCAACATCAGTTAATGAAATTGAAAACATAATTAAAAATTTACCAACAAAAAAACCCAGGTCCTGATGGATTTGCAGCTGAATTCTACAAGAAATTTAGAGATTATTTAATACCAATACTCCTCAAACTCTTTAATAAAATTGAAAGGGAAGTAATTCTCCCTAATTTATTCTGGGAGGCAAATACTACTGTAATACCAAAACCAGAGAAAGACCCAACCAAAAGAGAAATTTACAGGCCAATCTCACTATTGAACTTAGATGCAAAAATCCTCAATAAAGTATAAGCAAACAGAATGCAACAAATCATCAAGAAGATTATACAGCACAACCAAGTGGGATTCATCTAGAAATACAGGAATGGTTCAACATACACAAATCAATAAATGTAATACACCATATTAACAGAGCAAAAGACAAAAATCACATGAACATCTCAATAGATGCAGAACAAGCTTTTAAAAGGTCAACACTCATTCATAGTAAAAACCCTAAAGAAAATCAAAATAGATGGTCTTTAGCTCAATATATAAAAGCCATCTATGACAATCCAACAGCCAATGTCATACTAAATGGTCAAAACCTGAAAGCTTCTACTCTAAAATCAGGAACAAGACAAGGTTGTTCACTATCACTACTCCTATTCAATATAGTTCTGGAAACATAAGACAGAACAATTGGATAAGAGAGAGAAGTAAAAGGAATAAAGATAGGAAAGGAAGTAGTTAAATTATCATTATTTGCAGATGACATGATACTCTACACAGAAGGCCTCAAAAACTTCACCAACAGACTTCTACACTTAATAAGCAAATTCAGCAACATAGCTGGGTACAAAGTCAATGCTCACAAGTCAATAGCATTCCTGTACACAAACAACAAACTCACTGAGAGAGAAATTAGCACCTTTACACCCTTCACAATAACATAAAAAAAATGAAATACTTAGGAATCACACTAACAAAGGAAGTAAAGGATTTGTACACTGAAAATTACAGTACTCTGAAAAAAGAAATTGAAGAGGAATTCAGAAAATGGGAAGATATCACTTGCTCATGGATAGGAAGAACCAACACTGTGAAAATGGCCATACTCCCAATACCGTTATACAGATTTAATGCAATCTCAATCAAAATATCATTAGCATACCTCACAGATCTAGAGAAAACATTCCAAAAATTCATATGGAATCATAAGAGACCTAGAATAGCAAAGGCAATCCTAGGCATCAAAAGCAAAACTGGAGGCATCAAAATCCTTGACTTGAAATTATACTACAAAGCTGCTATAATAAAGTCAGCATGGCAATGGCAAAAAAACAGACCTAGTGATCAGTGGAACAGAACAGAAGATACAAACACAACTACAAACACACTCAGCCACCTTATCTTTGACAAAGGAGGCAGCATGTTCAGTGGGAGAAAGACAGCCTCTTTAATAAGTAGTGTTGGAAAAACTGACTTTCTACATGCCAGAGACACAAACTAGACCCATTCCTATCACTGTGCACTAAACTAAAGTCAAAATGGATCAAAGATCTAAATATTAAGACAGAAACACTAAACTTACTGGAAGACAAAATACGTAGAAATATTGAGGACCTAGGGGTAGGCCAAGAGTTCATGAACAAAAACCAAACTGCATGGGAAGTTCTTCAAAGAATCAACAACTGGAATCTCATCTTATTAAAAAGTTTTTGCACTTCACAAGAAATCACCAACAGAGTGAAAAGAAAACCCACAGAATTTTAGCCAGCTGTCCCTCAGACAAAGGACTTACATCTAGAACCTATAAAGAATTGAAAAACACCAGGCCCCCCAAATTTAAAGGCCCATTCCAAAAACTGGTATCTGAGATGAATACAAATGGCATATAAATACATGAAGAAATACAAATACCAAATAAATACATGAAAAAGTATTCACCATCAGTCGTCATTTGAGAAATGCAAATTAAAACACTCCAGAAAGAATGGCTAACTTCAAGAAATTAACCAGTAACAAATGCTGACAGGGCTATTGGGAAAAAGGAACTGTTCTCCATTGTTGGTGGAAGTGTAGACTGTACAACCACTGTGAAAATCAGTATGGAGAGTCCTCAAAAAAACTAGGATTACAGGTCCCATTTGACTCAGCTATTCCCCTTCTGGGTATTTTCCCCAAAGTATTGAAAATATCTTACCACAGTGATATATGTGCACCCATGGTTATGGCAGCACAATTTATAATAGCTAAATCTTAGAACAACCTAAATGCTATCAACTGAGGAATGGATAAAAAATATGTGGTATTTTTATACAATGGAATACTATTCAGCCATAAAGAACAATAAACTTAAGCTTTTATAGGTAAGTGAATGCAACTAGAAACCATACTCCTAAGTGAAATAAATCATGTCTAGATACCGTATTGTCTTGTTAGTGTAAGAAACTGAGAAAGTAAATAAGATCCAAAAGTTATAATAGATGTAAAAGGGAAAAAAACTGCTCCAAGGGAAATTATATTGTTCGATCAGTCTTGCATGCCTGTATCTGGTAGCCTGAGTGATTAATCTGAGGATAACAATATGCAATATAACTACCATCGTTAAGTTCCTATCATCTTGTTTTGAAATCCTATATTGCCATTGTTTTTGTTGTTGTAGTCACTGGCAGTTTGCTTTTGTTGCTGTTTTTTAATTGTCTGTTTGCATCTTGATTTTTCTGTTTTTCTTTTTAAAATAAAAAAGAATGACCTTTCTTAGGGTTTTACAATAATTTTGAGGAAAGCATGCTAATGAGTTTGTAGAGCAGCTATCAAGGTAATAAAATCAGTCTTTCACTTCTTACAACCTACCAATGCTGTTGTTAAATTAGATTTTGCATTTTTTTCAAAATAGGAAAAAACAAGTACTAGAAAAATTTAAATAATTTCTAGTTATTAAAAAAACATTATTACAACACAGTTCTGCTATTACTTTTTTCAAGATTTTCTCAAGATACTTGAACAATAAAAGGACATGGCCAAAAGAAGTCACTTTCTTTACATTGTAAAATACATGCCTAAGGGTTCCTCAGATTAAGCTCCATCTTTTGATTCTATTGCTGTGATTCCATTATTTTTTTCCCAATGTAATTTGATTTGACAAAAATCTGAAAATGTAGGATAGGTATTTTGATGGGTGAAGTTGATTTACTCTATCTGTATGTAAGATAACCAAAGCAACAGTAATAAGAAAAAATAAAATACAAAACTAGACTTAAAAAAAAAGAAGAAACCAACCATCCCAACACATTGATCTCAGACTTGTAGCCTCTAGACATGTGAACAAATAAATTTCTGTTCTTTGTTTAAGCTTTCCATTTGGTAGCATTTTGCTGTGTTCACTCCAGCAACCTAATAGACTTTTACTTTGCTTATAAACCAAGGTTTGGTCATACTGTCAATCAGTCTGAAATAAGAATGTGGTGAGCTGGATGCAAAGATTTGTGAGAGGAAGAGAATGAAACCAAAATGGCAGCCTCTGAAGAGAATTATTACTTAGTCCATGCATCGCTTAGTGACAAGATTGAAGCTGGCGATGAAGCAGAGTAGATGTCCAGGTCAGCAGAATATCAGATACGTAGAAGTGGGAAGGAAAAAATACTCTGCCTTGTGCACTCAATCCCATTTACTGCTCTGTGGTCCTGTTCACTAGGAAACTGAGTTAGTCCGTGAAATGAGGTCAGAGTTTGATGACCTGCCCATCCAAAAGAGGTGGCAGAGGGAGGGAATAGTGACGCCGTCCACAAATGTCACGTTTTTGAAAAAGGCTTCAGATTTGTGCCCATTCTCATTTTATCAAACCATGAAATGAGCTTCATTCCCTGAAGTCCAACATAAATTACCAGTTATTTTCCTGTAGAACCTAGACCTCTTTTTATAACTACCATTTATGGATCCAGGCAATAGCAACTTACTGGTACTGAGTGTGCCATTGAATCTTAAAAACCACCTACCAAATTAGGTATTCCCTGCAGTCTTAAATAGGTTGTAAAGGAGTTTTTTTTTTTTAACAAACATATATGGAGGACCTAGAATGCTCTCTATATACTTTAATGGTGCAAAAGTAAGGTGAAGTTGTCATCAAGGTCTTAGTTTAACGGGGAATACACAGACACACAAGGGCTCATACTTTGCTGTAATAAGTCAATTCCTTTGTTCAACAAATATTTATTATCTTCTTTGTACTGTGCATTGTTTTAGGTATGTGAAATACACTAGAGGATAAGACAGATAAAATCTTAATATTATTAGAATGTGAAAAATGCTTCCAGGTGTGTCTGTAATCACAGCACTCCTAGAGACTAAGGCAGGAGGGTCAAACTGAGCCTAACCTGGCCAGTTTAGCAACTCAGCAACAGTGAAAGCCCTGGGTTCAATTTCAAGAGGAAATAAAGAAAGAAAAAAGGTAAAGACAGAGACAGAAACAGAGAGCAAAGGAGGGAGGAAGAAGGAAGGGAAGGAGGGAGGGAGGGAGGATAGGAAGGAGGGAGAGCAGGCCAAATGCAATTAAGGAAAGTGCAATTGAAACCATATTGAGGTACTAGAGGATGTAGGAGTTGCTGTGCAATTTTAAAGAAGGTGATCAAGATGGTGCTCTTTTATAATGTGATATTTAGCCAATGACTTCAAGTTCATCACACAGATGTCCAAGTCAGTAGAATTCCAGGAAGAAAGAACAGATGGTAAACATGATTAAGCAAGAAGAAACAAAGTGTGTTTAAGAAATATCAACAAAACCAGCGTGATCAGAACAAAGTGAAAGAGGGGAGCAGTGTAAGGGGTTGAGTTATATGGGGTAGCCCTGGGTGAGTGAGAGGACTTTTTCGCCTGCCATTTGCACTTTGAATTTTTTTCTGCACGAGGAAGAAAGCTCTTAGAATGTTTCGTGCAGAGGAGTTAAGTTTAGATCTTCTGAGAAGCAGAAGCCAAGATGGAATTTGACATTCAACAGAATTTATGAGGGAATACACCTGCAGAGCATGAAGAGAAGAGGGCTTGTTGGGAAGACAGGAGATGGCCTCTCCCACCGTGTAGGTTTTTAAATAGTGAAGGGAGAAAAGGAAGAAGGGAGATGAGATAGTTTGGAACCTCAAATTGGAGTGCAGCTCTGAGAAATTCAGAAGCATCCTATATGTCGGGGAAAGACAGCAGGTTCCATTGGAGGATGTCAGGGTCAGCACATCCCTGTGGGCTGCCAATAGGAGTGAAGCAGTGTGACTCACATTCTTAAAAGGTCGTCCTGGCTTATGGGCAGAGAATAAGCTGCATAAGACCAGGAGACAGAGAGGAAGAGAGAGTGAACAAACACACCAGTTTTCAAACCAGAGATCATCCAGAGAAGACATTACAGCACATGGGAATACAGCGGCGGTTCCCAGACGGAGGGATTTTGCCCACAAGGGACATTTGGCAATGTCTGAAGATACTGTTGGTTGTCATAACAGGAGGGTGTAAAGCTTGCTGTCCTGTAGTGAGTAGAGGTCAGAGACACCACGACACATCCTGCAATGTGCATAACAAGCCCCTGCAACAGGAGGAATGATCCAAAACAGAACGTCAAAGATGCGTAGTTGAAGGGCTACTTGAATAGGGTAAAGGTGATGTCTTGGTTACTTTTTTCTCTCGTTGTTGATATAGAACACCCAACACCCAAAATTAAGGAAATAAAGTTTTGTTTAGCTTACAGTTTGTGGAGGTTTCAGTCCTTATTCAGCTGGCTCCAAGGCAGGAGGCATGGCAGAGGAACATCCAGACACAAACCGTAACAGGCGACATATGTAAGTCTTTCTTCACTGTTTTTGAAGGTAGCACTGATAATTTGCTGATGAATTAAATTTGAGCTGCGTGAGAAAGGGGAGTGTCAATATTCTTTGAATTTTGGCTACCACATGGAAGGATGGGTCTAGATTTGTCTGTGTTAGTTTGTTTTTATTTTCTCTGTTAATCAAGATGGTAAAGACTCACCAAGAAGAGATTTTAGAGATGACTATAAATCAAAATTTTGCTTTATGTGTGTTTGTTTTGCCTGCCAATTAAACATGCAGCTGATGTCAGATAAGTAATATGGAGAATTTTTATTTGGGGGGAGATTAGAAATATAAATTTGAGAGTCTTGGCATAGAAGTAATATTTAAATCCATGACAGTAAAAAAGATAATGTAGCATATATTGTTAATAAAGACAAAAGAGCTCTAATTGTTGCATTCTGATGTCCTGTTCAAAGTGGAATCAAAAGGATTTCATCCTTTGAAGAAAGAGCATTCAGTAGTTAGAAGGAAAATGAAGAAAGAATGCTGTTTATTCTAAAAGCAACAGGGAAATGCTACTGCTGGGTTAAACAACAATAAGAAGGGAGAACTGAGCACAGAACTTGGAAATGTGCAGGACACAGTAGCCCTGACAGGGATTGCAGGATAAGACTGAGCTGTAACTTGCATCATAATTGAGCTCACAGAAGTAGGCCAGATGAGAGTGACCGGGCTGAGTGTGGAAGGGTTCGTGGAGAAGAGTGGCTTGAAAGTCGGCACAACAGACACCAGCCCCAAAATTCACCTTATAGGCCCTATGTGTCACATCCTTTCACATTCACTGAAGGAAGAAAATTCACATAGCCAGGCCTGACACAGTTGAGGTTGAGTCCTTTAAACAATGACTATTTATGGAGAATGTCAAAGAGATTGTTTCATTGTTACAATGAAAGTGGTTAGATTTTCAAGTTTTAAGAAATTTTAGTAAGATATTAGAATCTCTCATCAGTGCCCAGAGCTAAAACCCCTTCCATATACTTTCTGTGGCATCAAGAGGTATATCAGAGGTTGCGGTCCTCTTGGAGAAGTTCTGTTGAACTGATGAAGGCTTTGGGGTAGCCACACTTAGAAATTCATTCATTTCTTCACTTTAAGAAAGAATTTTACAATGTTGATGTACTTTGCTCACTTGACTGGAGACTCAGTGAAATCAACAAAGAAGGCTTGTCTACTTCTGCTGCCCATTCCCAAGCCTCCAACACACACACGCAGACACACACCACCACCACCACCACCATCGTAACCACCACCACCACCACCGTCGTAACCATTCCCAAGCCTCCAACACACACACGCAGACACACACCACCACCACCACGACCATCGTAACCACCACCACCACCACCACATTGCCTCATGTAAAACTGCTTTTTAGATTTATTTATTGAAAGTTCTGCTCAGAAGTCTAGATTTAAATTTATGTTCCCATTTAGAAGAGTTTTAAAGTGAGTTTTCCTACTGCTGAAGTATAGCACACTGACATAACTCAGAAATCCTCAGAAAATAACAATAGCACTGAAGAATCTCTCTCCTACTTCTGGCCATTTACCAGAATAAACCAAGAGCAGACTTCACATTTTTTAAAAGTAATAATCAGCTGTATTAAGAAAGTATTCCTTTAATTCAGGTGTTAAATTGACTAAAAGAAAATCATTTCTCTAAAATTTAATATCCCTGATGATCAACAATGGCCAGAATGCCCAAATAGTTTGTGTTTAAGTTCTTAAGATTTTACATTAAATTTTTTTTAATATTTCAGCAAGAAACTCGGGTTTAAGATACGTATCAATCATAGAAGTAAAACTAAATGAGTTTCCCATCTCCTCTCTGGGCCCGTTGCCAGAATTAGTCATTTTATTAAAGAACTCTTTTTTTTCTTTCCGGTTGACTTTCTCCTTTTCAGGGATAGGAATGTTATGGAAGGATTAAGACCAGGGACCTGGATTCAGACTACCCAAGTTCAAATTCTACTTTTGCCTCTGACTAGCTATTTGGCTTCAGGCAAACTGCTTCACTTCTACATTTCTTAGCATTTCTTCCATTAAAAAGGGGATAATTGTGGCAGCAACTTTATAGAAGTGCAGAAGGAATTAAAGAAAATAATTCTATGTACAAAATGCATGCTCTAACCTCTCTTTCTCTCTCTGATTTTCAGCATCTGCATGAACTTTTGTCACCATCTGTATATATGTTACTTAGAAATAAATAGAATCTAAAGAGAAATTTCAAAACTTAAGAAATAGCTCTACCCCTTAGTAATCACAACCTTCTGCCAGTCATTCTGTGATTCAGTCGGCCCGTCTTGACAATGAAGAATAGTTGCTAAATTATGCGTTTCCTCATACTATCTTTTCCTTAAAAAAACATAACAAGTTGTTATCTATGGATGAAGTTAAAATAAAATTTTAAGTAGAATGGCTGAGACTGAATATTAAATACAACTACAGGAATCATCTTAGAGTGAGAAAAAAGTCAAATCCATGTTTGACTTTTCTAAAACTCAAATTTTTATTAATTTTAGTAACTGATCAATTTTTTCACTGTTTATAGTTACCAAAAACCATTCTTATCACCAGCTCATCACAATGTATCAATTGAGAACTGAAATTATATTAAAAGGAGGGGAAAAAGAAATAAAATAAGGCTTTGTTAGCCTTATACTGTAAGATTAAGTGCACAATTTCTGACAGTTTTTATGTATATAACATAGTTCAGAGTGCTTACCACCATTTTCCACATCTTGAGGTTAGGGAACCCCAAGCTGAGAGCCTTTTGCCTATAAAACCCTGGATCAGTGCTGAGAAAGCAATATTGGGCCGACCTTCTATTGTATAAGTAATAATGATAATACTAATCATTTACAAGCGACCACTAGGGACTTCAGAAATAACCTCAAAGCAATTAACTAATGCCCTACCTTTGATTATATCTACAGCTTTGAAAGCAGGAGGTTAGGGTTCATACACCAAAGCTTCGCTGAGAGAGTGACTGAGCATGTGGCCAGCTCTCTCCGTGAACGGGGCACATAACTCCCACCTGCCTAATCTCCCTTTGGACTGCACTTCCAGAAGATGGTAATCTTTATAGCCTTTTACCATTTTATAATGTCTTTTTTCCTTCTAATTAAAACTATTGCTTCATGCAGAAAATTTGAAAATTACAGAAAGGCACCAAGACTTTTAAAAATGTTATCCATAATCCTGTCATGCTCTTCAACATTGCTTTGAACATTTTTATATTTGCGCCTCCAAATGTATAATGCTGTACTCAAAAAGCAACAAATTTTAATAGTATTGTTTTGCCTGCATTTTTTCAGTCACAATATATTGTGAGCGTGTTTCCATAACGCTGCATATCTTACATGCTTGTGCAATCTTTAATTCCCTTCTGTTGGAGATGAAGGCGGTTCCAAATGTTTCACTACTGGAAATAGTACAAGGATTCTTTTATTCATTTATTGATGCCTATTAGTAGGTATGTTTCACTCAGAAAATGTTTCCACAAAAAACACTCTTCCCACTTAAGTATGTACTTTGATAGTATAAAATCTTAAAAAGGAGAGTCAATATCCATAATATGCACATGTTGAAAATTTTATTGCAGATATTTTTCCCCAGAATGATTGTTTCAATTTTTATTCTCTTTGGAATTACACTTGAAAGTGTTTTCTGTTTTACCTTTGAGATATCCTCAGCCCTCCTTTTTTCCCATAACTCAAGAATGATCAATTTTAATATTTCAAAAATGGATATATGACATCTTACAGTAGCTTGCATTTCTTTAGTTATTAATCAAGTCAAATATTTTTTCAGTTGGCAATTGGTGACTTGTACTTACCTTTTATTGAATTACAATATATGTCCTGTGAACATTTTTTCAACCAAGATATTAACCTTTTCCTTATTGATTTCCTGATTGATTTCCTGATTGACTTCCTTTGTTGTCATTTTATCACAACCATTTCTACAAGTGCATAGCTATGAAGCTAAAGTCTTTTATAAAGATAATATTTAAAATATTTTATGCATGTGCACAAACACACAAACTAAATACTTCTATATAAGTTGAATTGTGTCATTCATGGTGGAATTTAAAATACCATTTTCCTTTTTTCTTGCCTACCTTCACCCTTACCCAACCCTATTAACCTCTTCACTAGCACCCACAATAATCTACCTTAATGACTTCATGTATATCTTTTTTATTCTTCTCCACTTTTATAATTATATTTCAAAACATACAATGATATTAGAATATGTATCAATACAATGTTATGGCATTTATCATTTTGCAATATGAAATTATATTAAACATTTTCTGCATCTTGTTTTACTCAGTGATATCACATAAAAATATTGCCAAGGTAACTGGTATAAATCTAAGTCATTCTTTTTCATAGCTACACAAGGTTCTCTGGGGTGAATGGGCCACAATTTATTTGAGCATTTTTCTATTACTAGCATTTGCTTTGTTCCTGGTCTTTTATGACTATGAATGGGCTGCAATAAGTATTCTTGAGGAAATATGCTGACTTACCATGTTTTTATTATGATAGGATAGATTTCCAGGAGGAAAGTTGCTGAGTCAAAGTATGATCAATTTATTTTCATTTTAACAGATATTGCCAAATTGCTTACTAAAAAGACTGTAACAATTTGTACTCTTATTAACAATGTATAAGAATTTCCCTGTATCTATATTTACAATAGATATTGTACCTCTTCTCAAATTTTATAAATCCAAAGAGTGAAAACATACTCTTGACCATTCATCAGCCCAGATGACATATGGTTCGTTGAACATTTAGATTCCACGTTTCTAAGTCACAGTTTACTCTTTGATCTATTTCTTCATGTCAATTTTTATAAATTACTGTATACATCAACACTTTGTCAACTGCATTGCCAATAACTCTTTACCCAGAGTTTACACATGTGTATATATTTTCTTTGTGATAGTGTTTCTCAAATTATCTGTGGCAAAGACCCAGTGTTCCAAATTTTCCAATCCATAACCAATCAATGTTTCACAAAAAAGTCACACATGTGGTTGTCATAGCTAGTGACGTTAAATTTCTATAAAAGTTTGTAAAAGCTTAGTCTCCGTCTTGTACTCACCTACACATGAATTGGTAGCAAACTGCAGACTAATACTGTTCTACCAGCCGCATCATGATTAACCTTGGCTTGTATTATCTTTTTCTACTAAAAATTTGCACTTTTGCCAATCAAATATATTTCTTTCTATAGTTTCTGAATTTTTACGTCTTGTTTAATAAAGTAGCTTAGGATTTATTTCTAAGAATTATATGCTAAGTTCACTCCACTTAAATCTAATCCATGTGGATTGCTTTCTGATTTTATCCTACTTTTATCTCTTGTCTGGATTTTTTAATAGAATGGGATGAAGTCCAGTGCTTTTCTTTCAGATGTGCTGCCATATAATCTTTCCATTGTGGAAAACTTAATGGTTTGACTAACTCAGCGCTACTCCCTCTCCCTTCTAGTTTGCCTTTTTATAATGAAGAATGCAAGAGGTGAAATCCCATCTTCCAGATCTAGTTGTACTATTGTCCCACATGTGATACACGTCCCCCAGAAAAGACATACCCAAGCAGGGCTTAAGACAGTCAGAGCAACATAGTAAGTGGGTGCACATAAGTATATTCTGGCATTGGTAAATAGTGGAGGAAATATTTTTTTCTCTTGGGTTAGCTACTCGGGACTTTCAAATCCCTACATCATAAACGCCAACCAACAATGCACTTCCACTTGAAAAGTCTCACATACGACAAGACCGTCTTACTGGTTGTACAACACACAGCCATTATCTTTTCCATCTTTCTAGACATCTTCTAGGAGCTACCTAACCCACCTGAATAAGCCTGTACCACCCAAACTAGCTAGAGTGAATTCTGTTGTCTGCAATAAAAAGTCTTGCAAAAATTACATCTTAAAAGATATGATATACTGAAATACTTGACCATATTGACACTTTCACTTTTTAGAACCATTTAGAATGGATTCATATCAATGTGTTCATGTCAATGACACTTAGATCTGATCACAATGAATTGATGTATTCTGAGATGTAAATCTTTACTTTGTTTCTCTTCTCAGAAAATTATACATTCATTTGAATTTTGAATTTTGTTGCCGTAAGTCAGCAAATAGAATAAGAAACACAGACACAAATTCCATCTAAGATACTTTCCTAACTCTCAGGTCACAATAGATGAAGATAAAGACAGAATGAAGGCACAGAAAATGACTCAAAAAAGATGAGAGCAATCAAGCCAAGGAACTCACAGAGTAGAGGACTAATCACTCTCTCAGAACCTTGACAAAGTGACAAGGTGACGGCACCAGATCTGATTAAAAATGTTAAAGTGATGACATTTGTATAAAAGTAAACCCTTGAATATCCACACCATCTCCATAGAATTAGGCAATGATCCTTCCTTTTCCCATTTAAGAAAAGAAAGGCATATTCTCTGGAAAAAACTTCCTACAGAATCTTTGGGTTTCGTACCACTAGACACAGAAGAGATGAGGATCTAGCACAGGAGTCAGCAAATCTTTTCTATAAGGGTGAACTTAGTAAATATTTTAGCTTTTATGGGATAGATGGCTTCCAAAGCAACTACTCAGTGCTGAAATTGTGGCACAGAGGTAGCCACAGGTAATACTAAAGCAAATATGTATAACTATGTGCCAGTAAACTTTATTTACAAAACAGATGAATGGATTTTATCAGCCAGTCATAGTTTGCAGACTCCTAGTTCATATTAAGGAGGTTAAACAAAAAAAGTCTACTTCTGAATAGGAAGACACTCAACCTTTTTCCTCTGATCAGAAATTAGGTTTATCACACTCTTCTAGTGCTTATCTTCCCTTCCCTCACCAAAGAGGTAAATTAGCTGGAGGGAGGGGAGGAGTGGGGAAAAAAGAAGAATCAAGACATATTATGTACAGGCACAAAATTTCTATGAGTGTGATCAATATGCATGTGCAAATAAAAATATAATGTTAAAAATATTCTCAACTCGGCACCTTTTCCAGTGGTTGCTCTAAATACTTCTCCAATCTCATATATTAGAAATTAGCCTATTCAAATTTTGACCTCCTGATTCAAAATTGGTGAATTATGCTTTGTTAGGAAATAATCTCTTTCTGTTAGGACTTTAAATGTATTGCCACAACAGTTGGATATACAATTTTCATGAACCTTTTAATTTCTTCTGTATCTGTGTTAACATCTCCTGCTTTTTTAAAAAACAAGATATCTCTATGTTTCCCAGGCCAGTTTCAATTCCTAGGCTCAAGTCATCCTCCTGCCTCAGCCTGCAGTTAGAGGCATGTGCCACCATACTATTTCCTTTCACATTTTTAATCTTTCCTATCTTTTCTCCAACTCATTCTTTTAAAAACTAGCCTCACCAGGAGTTGACTTCTCAGGAAGGGCCATTTCCAGTGATCCTATATTTGAACTTGCTTATCCTTCCTTCTATTTGTTTCCACTTCAGTAAATATTTGTTGAATGAGTAATCAGGAAATATAGTCGCCACCCTTTGACCACAGGGACTATGTTGCAAGACCTTCATTGGATTCCTGAAACAACAGAAAGTGCCAAACTTACCCTATGTAATGTTCTTTCCTACATGCACATACCTATACCAAAGTTTAATTCATAAATTAAGCACAGTAAGAAGTTTTTTTAAAAAACAGTGAAATAAGATAATTATACTGTAATGAAAATTATATGAATAGAGTCTGTCTATGTGTCTGTCTGACTGACTGGCTGGCTCTCTTTGAATACTGTATTGTCCTACCCTTACTCTTGTTCTTCACCAGGGTAAGTGAAACCGGGGTAACCTGGGGCTACTGTAGCTGAGGGAGATTGAAAGAAAATGTGTTAGCAGAAAATGTTAGTGGTCTCTCAAGAACACTGACTCCTCAGAGTTGGACAGAAAAAATAAATCAAAAGCAAAAGAGATTAGGAAGCTATCTGGCAAGTAGGAGAAAAAACAAGAAAGCATGGAGTCTCAGATAAATGTTTTGGAATGAGAAAATGGTCAGCAGTGCCAAATGTGGCCAAGAGAACCCTCTTCCCTAAGGATATAGAAGTACCCATTCACATCAGCTCTAGGTAGGTTGTGTATTGCCCTTGGAAGTAGTTTTGTGCAATAATAGTACAAAATCCAGATTTCAGTGAGCAGAAGAACAACAAAATAAGAAAGTTACAATAACTACAAGAAGTCCCAAAGGACCTTAGGTACAGTAACTCAAAGCAAAGATACAACAAAGGAAATTTTTCAAAATGCGCAAACTTTGTGCTTAATTAAAATGCACGTGAAGTGGCTAGTAAAGTCGGTAGAGGCAGAGCAAGAAATGCAGAGTAAAGCACAGATGCAGCCAATAGGCTCCTACGTGAGACGGACGTCCCCTTGTTACCCACCGTGAGGGGGAGTGGGACGTCCGCAGGCCAGTGTGGGTGAACGTGCTCGCGTAGACTCGATGCAAGGAGGTTGTGGAAGTTGGACAGTCTCTATTTCCTCTAAGAAGCACATGCCAGGATCTTTTGCTATGAGTTAGACAAGAAGAGATGAGGTTGGAAGTAACAGAAGGTAGAGAAGCTTTGAAATAGTCACAGTGACTCTGGGGAGAAGAGCTAACGTGGCAATTGCAGACAGGTTTTTGTCAGCACTAAGAGACTGCCCAAGGGTGGAGACCACAGGTGGGGTGGCGCAAAGGGTGGAAGTGATGACTAGAAGAGTCCAGTTGCCTGCAGGTGGCATGATGCCAGGGAAAAGCCAGTGTTTGCCAGGAGATCCCCACAGTTCCCACACCATCTCCCCGCCCACCCCAGGCTCACCCCCAAAGTTTTCTCTTCCACCTTTTTTTGGAAGGAATGAAAATAAGGTTTCACTGGACATACCCAAACACACTCTCTGTCTCTCAGAGTCGACTTCCACACTGGAGACTGATGAGTGAAGAGGACTGGGCTCCGTGCCCTCTGGGAGCAAATCCTCCCAGACGCCCTGGAATAGCCACCTGCATCGAAACTGTCCTAGACCCAGTGAAAACGAGAGATAAAAGGGCAAGGGACTAAAATCGGTTTTCTGTTACATGGCTGGGTTTTCTTTTCTTTAGTAATTTAAAAACTGCCTATTTCAACTTTATATTAGTTACTGTTCAATTTTACAAAAGAAAAATACATACATGTGTTATATCTAATTATAAATATATGCTTTCCTACGTGTGCATATTCTATGTAATCTCTGTCCTTTGTGCATGTATTCTTTGTGTAAAGATCTACGGTCAGTCTAACTAGCTCATGTAACAAGACTAAATGATACCAAAAATAGTTAAAAGAAAGTGAAAATTTTCTCCTTTATATATCAGCAGTGAACATGTACTCATTTGTAATAAGAAAATCAATAAAATGTCATCACATTTAACCAAGTACATTTCTACCAGCCTATTAAAACAATCTCATCTTGTTTCTTTGCATTTGGGGAGAGCTTTTCAAATATTGCTTCCATATTCTTAATTTGATTTTTGTAGGATAATGTCTCCTTTGAATAGATTTTAATACTCCATTAGAGTATGTTTACTTATCTGAAATTTTTTTCTTATCTAATTTCTTTTTAATTTATGCTTGGTCTCGACCTGTTCCCTTCTCTGCTCAAATTTTCTACAGTTCATCTCTCATCTCATTTGTCCATGTTTCCTTGAGTCTTGAGAGCAAAAGACACATGCTAGTGCACAGTGCCTTCTGTTTAGTGCAGTAACGTTTTTAAATCCTTATTTCCTCGTCTCTTTCACCCCGATATTGTAGACTCTCTTTACAGGCCCCACATTAGTTTCCTTGTATTTTCCTCATCCTTAAATAATGGGAAGTGCATTAAGACTATGTATTCCAAACCAGAATGTTCACACTGCAAATGGATGGTACCAACATCAGGATCTGAAACTTGAGTTTCTGATATTGAACAAGTGCAATGATCCAGTAGTCCAGGAAGAATAAAGATGGACCTCGGGCCAAGGGACATTCTCTGTCTCACGGTTTTTTCTTGGTTTTAGGTGAGATTTCTTTCCTGAGGGCCTAATTGAACTATATAGCTCAGGTCTCTTTTTATTGCTTGGGAAAGAAATCTTGCCCCAGTGTTGAGAAGACCAACACCAAGTACGTTCAAGAACTTGTAGTGGCAGTCCTTGACTTCTTGGCCCCCAGAATAAATCACCTCTCATTTTCTCTTCTTACATTTCAGTGCCAACAGCCACAAAAATCTTAAAGAAAAATCTAACTGATGAAAAGAGCTACCATCCAACCACTGCTGAGCCCTTCGCCTGGTGCTGGTGCCGATGCCCTTAGAGTCCCACACAGTTACCCTTCATGTTCTGGATGTCATCTCTGTTTCTCCTCTGCAGTGACTGCTGTAGTCCCAAGCACAATCTCCCAGTACAGCCTGCAGAGACATAAGAGATTCCAGGACAAGTATTTTCCCACCTTGCATCCTATTTCCACCTCCATCCCTTCCTTCCCTTTTTCAGTTGAGGAATTTATGATCCCTGATTCCTGTCATTTACCAAGCCTTCCTGGGTTTCTTTCATCTAATGCCATCAATATTGTACCTAGAAGAAACTGCTTTCTGTGTCAAACACATAAATTGCACTCTTCTTGCTTTTATTACAGATGCAGATGTTTGCCCAATTTTACTAACTTTTAAATGGGCATTACTCTCCAGACATTTTCATTAACTGAACTAACATATATCAGTGGATACAGTTAAATGTTTTCTTTGATAAATAAAAAGTTTATTTCAATTTTATTTCTGCGCAAAACCTTGCAATTTCTAATATGGACATAGTACCACATGTCTATAATTCCAGTTACTCAAGAGACTGAGGCAGGAGGATCACAAGTTCAAGGCCAGCCTGGGGAATTCAACAAGACCTTGTCTCAGTAAAAACAAACAAACAGACAAACAGATCTTGCAACTTTTTTTTTTTTATCTTGCAACTTTTGATGGTCATGGTCTCATTAAAACCAATCTAACTCTGATACATCAGAAGTCTAGGGTCTCAAACTCTTGATCTGATTTTTCATACCTTTCTGTTGTAGCTACCAATAACTTCTAGGATCATAGAAACTCACTGATTGAAATAAGACCTATTAAAACATATGGTAGATACATTCTCTATCCTGCTGTTTCAGGGAAAGATGAGTTTTCTCAAGCTTCACTGGCAGGAAGAATCTATGCCTAGTACTGCTGTCTTCTACTTAGGGAGTATTTGGAAAAAGCAGTGATACACGTATATGACTTTGAGGTCTGAAAACACCGTGTGAGGGTATCTTTGGGTCCCTTTTGAAGTCTCTCAGTCTCTGCCCTGCAACAATGCCACACTTTGCAGGTGCTGACGTCTCACCTGAGCTGAAAACAAGATCATGAATGGAAACTCAGAAGCCAGGGTCTGATTAGCCTCATCTGTAAAGCAAAGCAGTGGGCCAGGTGTTTCCCCACCTCACTGCCCCTCTGAATAACTAGAAAAGAGGCCAGTCCATGGCTATAACTGGAATATCCATGATCCAGTCAATGTAGATTCTGTTTGTTTGTTATTGGGTTGTTTGCCTGCTTACAGTACTAGGGATTGAAAGCAGGGCCTTCCTACTTGGCTACTGCCCCTATCCCATACACACCCATTTTTATTTTTATCTTGAGACAGAGTCTCACTAAGTCACTGAATTGCCCAGGCTGGATCGAATTTGTAGTCCTCCTGCTTCAACACACCAGAGTGCTGGAATTACAAGTGCACAACCCCACCCCCAGCCCTATATAGGTTTTAGCACAGTGGTGGCAAACCCACGGCATGTGTGCCACAGCAGGCATGCGGAGCCCTCCCAAAAAGTCACTGTAGCTGTGGAGCATTCAAGTTTAATTGCCGTGTTGGCACGCTGTGACAAAAAAAGTGGGGTTTTGGTTGCAGTTTGGGCACTTGGTATCTAAAAGGTTCGCCATTGCTGTTTTAGTGCAAAGCTACTTGTAAGTTTGAGTGAATAAGAACAACAAATAATAACTAGTGAGTCCCCCCTGTGACGAACTAGGGATGAAGCCATCTAGGTAGTTCTGCCTCACATGTGGTTCATCTAGGAAACAAATGACTGGCTTTAAAAAAAAAAAAAAGAAAAGAAAAGAAAAGAAAGACAGAAAAAAAAAAAGGACACCTTCCATCTCAAAAGCTTCCTGGGAGGCTAAAGGTGAAGAAAATGGCAGGAATCAATGCCAACTCCAAATCATCTTTGGGAGGAAAAGACCCACTGTGCAGGACCTGGCTCTTCTACAGACAAAGCCAGATTACAAACGAGCCCGAGGTCTGTTTAGTAGCCAGAGCTCACTGGAGAAACCATTTCCACTGAAATTTTTCAGAAGCCAGACCCGGATTCCAGGGCAACTTTATGAGGTGTTATGATAAAGTAGTGAGTGGATTTTTACCAAATGTTCCAGAACTTACAGAAGTAAGTATTGAAAATACCCTTTTGTCAATTCCTGAGAAGCCTGTGGCAGACCTTAATCCTCGAGTGGAATTTGAGGTTTGTGAACCAGCAACAAAGAAGTGGGGCCAAGAAAGGTGAACTGGGTCAGTGCTCAAACCCAGGATACAGACTTACGAAAGAGTACAGCATCTCAACAGCGAGAAGACTGTATATTGTTTCTATGATAAATCAAAGTTAATTGTTAAAATTCAAAATTATTTCCCTATGTGACCCAAAGTAGCCTTGAAAATAAAATTAAAGACCCAAGAGGGATACCTGGCAGCATCATCAGAAATCACATGAGGCGGCCCATGGTGGTGATACCATAGGGAAACAAGCCTCAAGGAGAATGCAGATCTTTACGTTGTGAAGGCCTGAGTAGGGTCCAGAATGAACAGCCTGTTCGTAGACTTTCTAGAGGCCAAGAGCCCAGCACTTTGCTTCCTTGACTCGCTCAAAGCACACACTGCATCCCACTGGGTGCTCCTGATACTAAGGAGGACTACATGCACTAGAAGGAATCCCGTAGTGTAAGTGAATTAAAGCACAAAATCAAAGACAGATAATAGGGAATGAGGAGATAGATCTTTTCCAAATGGAAAAGGGATCAAGAGGTGGAAGTAAAAGGGAGGAAAAGGAGGGGTGAAATCATGAAAAGAACTAAGATGTGTGATATACACGTACACAACTCCTCACAATGAATGTAATCATTACGCAATGCAGGAAGACAGGCACTCATATATTCATCTCATCTAGAAACCCCCACAAAAATGCACCAAGTGCTATGATTTGAAAATTTTGTCTCCTCTGGAACTTGTGCTGAAATTTGTTCCCTAACATAAAAGTGTTGAAGGGGGTTTTAAGAGGTAATCAGACTGTTAAGAGGAATTAATGCCTTTCTTTTGGGGCAGGAGTAATATCCAGAGTTTCCATAAAGTGAGACTGCCTCTTTTGTTTGGTCTCTTTGTTTGCCTTTCCACTCTTGACCATGACCTGAAGCAGCGTAAGACCTTCACCAGTTGCAGTCAGCCAGTTATGGGCATCCCACCCTCCACAAAAGTGAGACTAAATAAACTTCTTTCCTTTACAAATTATTTAGTCTCAAGTTTTCTCTTATAGCCTCAGAAAATGAACTAAGACATCAAGAAGTAATGTTCTACCAAACATCTGGGGACTCTGTCTAGTTAAATTGACATAAAATAAAATATCATACTTATCTGCTTATAGGCACAACTTTGAGGGTCTGTCCACAATAAAAAAAAATTCAGTAAAGGGAGTCACATGAACTTTGGTTTCCCAGTCTACTCTATATAAAAATTATGGTCATACTATGCAATGGTATCTCAGTTCATGAAAGCTTTTGTTTGCAAACAATTTGGTTCACAACAGCTGCCTTTGGCCAACTATGCATCAGGTGACAAATACAATCATGGACATTCTTTTCACACAAACATGGCCGTCGTTTTCAAAATCATAGAATAAATAAAGTTTGTGAACTGAGGTACCACTGTACTACACTAGGTGTGCCACAATGGTTTATCTAAAAAAGTGCATATCTTGATTTAAATAAATTTTGCTTTAAAAATGCTAAATGATTACCTGAATTGTTGGAAAAATTATGTTGATAGTTTGTTCATTGTAGGATTGCTACAAGTCTTCAATGTGTAAAAAATAAACGCAGTATCTGAAAAGTACAATGAAGTGAAGTGCAGTAAATCAAGGTGTGCCTGTAGTGTCGCACTTCCACACTCACAGCGCATCTCAATGCAGCCTGACCACGTTTCACACACTTAATAGCCACACGGAGGGTTGCTTCTCTCTTGGAAAGGGCCATCTCAGAATAGTGAAGGTTCAGAGAAGCCTTATAATAAAGAAACCCCTTTAACATTATTTAATCTAGTAGTGTCAAACTTCGGCTACAGAACCACGTCTTTTTTTCCTTGCTTATTTTGTCAACAGCACTTTGAAATAACAACCTAGTTCAGGGTTCATAAATTTAAAAATAACCTACAGGCGGGTTTGTCTTTTTTAGGGTAATTTTTTGTTATTGTTGTAGAGAACTTTAAGCTAGCTTTTAAAAGTTGGGGAAACGGGGTAACATCAGGATTTTTGATTTCTCTTTTAAAATGGAAACACCTGGTATCACTGAATCGGTATTTCCTCACGGCTATGCAGTGTCCAGTGCTCTCTTCACGGTGGGGTAAAGGTGGAATGAGCTCACAGGCACACGCACTTGTTCATAACTACTCACAGCAGTGCGCCAGTGTGCTCATGGACACCCTCATGGGCACTACATATGTGTGAGTTGTGTACTTGTCCTGTTTATAGTTGAGTACAGTCATTCATCTATACCTGTGAAGGATTGATTCCAGGGCTCCCTGTGAATACAAAATCCACAGATGCTCAAATCCCTTATATAAAATGGAGTAATATTTACATATAACCTGTACACATTTTTCTATATACTTTAAACCATCCCTGGGTTAGTTATAATACTACCTAGCACAATGTAAATGTGGTATAAGTGGTTGTTTTCTATATTATCAGACAATAATGACATGAAAAGAGTGTGCACACTGCATACTCAGGTGTGATTTTTGGAGTATTTTTATTCCATGGTTGGTTGAGTCTGTGGATACAGAGCCCAAGGATGTGGAAGGACCAACTAACTATATGCATCCCTTGGTGAAGCTCAGTCAATCCACCCTTCAAACAAACTTAGACTCAGAAAATTTAAGGTCATGCACCTAAAGTCATTTCATTTGCTAGTGACAGAGCAAGACTACACTCCATTTCTCCTGACCAGTCCCTTAGGGTACCATAAGGCTTCTGCCTGTGTTGTGACATCTATTTCTATTTTTTCTCTCTCTGTACTTAAGAGAATCACAGAATCTGGGAGCCACAGACTTTCCAACTCTTCACTATTGCATTATGCGTGTTCAGTTAAAGTGACTCTACCTGACACAGCTTGATCCTGTGTTCATTGCCTAATGAGATGCTGACTTGAAACAAATCAAGGGATAAGAGAACATTTGTGGGGGTCAAAATTTCCCACTTGGGTACCAGGGAGCTCCTCAAATTCCTTAGATAATCATTCAGACTTCTTGTTTGGACTTAATCAAAACATCATGTCCACTGTCGAAAAGGAGCACCCAGACTCTCTGAAGAGAATCCTACACAAGGCACCAGGAGATAGTGCCTCTGGGCAGGATGCCAGAGCTGCCAGGGTTTAACTACTCCCAGAGGAAACTGCCTTCCTCCCAGCACAGTTCAAATCTCCTATGACTGATTCTTATCTCAAGGCCAAAGCAAATAGCATTTTTTCCCTTATAACAACAGTTAATTTCCTCAGGGACTTTCAGCTACTTTTAATAAGAGAAAATTTATGCAAGAATGTGTGTGTGTGTGTGTGTGTGTGTGTGTGTGTGTGGCTTGAGAATGTGTGGGTGCTGTAATACCTGTTTCAGTGTGAAAGTAAAAAACCTTCAATGTGGAAAACTTTTTATATTCTTTGTGATTCAGATTTAAGAAGTCATCTGCAGAAGAGACTGGAGAAAAGAGTCAGATGTGTAAAGAAAAATAAGGACAACTCATAAAGACAAAAAGGAGAAAAGAATAAGATACAGATACAGGTATAGATTATAGAGATAGAGATAGAGACAGAGGGAGAGTCAAAGAGAGACAGAGATAGCGAGAGAGGCAAAGAAAGAGGGAGAGGGGGAGAGACACAGACAGACAGACACACACACACACACACACAGAGAGAGAGAGAGAGAGAGAGAGAGAGAGAGAGAGAGAGAGAGATTAATAATTCCTGGCAGCTCTTTCTCTAGCTCCCTACTAGACTCACCTCATTGTGGGTTCAGCACTAAGTAGAGAGATTATAGATTAAGGAAAGGAAACAATATCCTGAGATCATAGTATTGTAGCAGCAGATGCCCCCATCCCAGCCAATATACTTCAGTTTGTTGGTTGCCCAGGTAATAGTTCCTGTTCCATTCTGGTTGCTTCTGTCTCTTTAGAAATGGCTGATCACTATGATGCATATTGTAAGAATGAATCCCCAATTGACAAGCCATTCTGCCTCTGGACTTCCTGCTTGCTTACCCCATATAAGCCCTGGGACACCAGATATCAGGGCCTGATATTTTAGGAATGATCCCATTCAGTGTCCATCGATATAAAATAAATCTACCTCCAAATTATGGGTTTTGTTTCAGTGTCTCTGCTTGCTGTTGCAGTGTGTTCAAATGCAGGTTTCTGTATCTTTCCAAGTCTTTCCAAAAAGTCTTTGAACTTTTTGTTATAACCCAAATCCTGAGTGAAGAGTGACTTAGTAGCCCAACAGAGGCAATGTGGTGAAAGGAAGTATAATGAACGTCCTACACTCGGCCTAGGGGAGGGCTTCTCCACCTCTGTGCCCTTCCTCAGCTGCAGTTAACCTCCTACGTGATTCCAAAGTCAGAGCTTTTCTAGGTATCCAGCAGCCTTTTTCACTCACTAGTTATATTTTCCTGGCTTCTCTGGGAAGCACAGTTCAAAGCAAAGACTCCTTATGTCCTCTGCTGTATTAGGAAGCACAACATCTGGGGCAGGACTGAGGAAACAAAGACCAGAGGAGGCTGAGAAGAAGTGTGTGACTGAGCTGGCTATCACTTAAGGGAGACTTTAAATCAAATATTTAATCACGTAGGACATTCTTACAAGACAGTAATAAGCGGTTGCTTCTTAGAATAGGTAAACAAGATTTTTCCTCAGGTTTAGCAGAAAACACTCAAGGCAAGAGAAATAGGCGCTGAGTATCACCACCTCCATCTGATACCCAGGTGCTAGACCATCCATACAAACGATGGCCCTAACTTACTGCCTTATCTTATTAGCCACCTCAAGGTTATGACTGGAGACACAGAGAGTGATTAAGGAGAAAGCTTAGAGTATCAAGATTTCTTTGGAAATGACTGAGTTTCCGTTCTCTTAACCAGGGAGGAAGGAAGTGGAATATTCCTTCTGTCCTTTAATTCATACTCTGTAAATCAGACACTTGACTTTTTTCTGTGGGGAAACAGGAACTGGTGTCTACCTCACTGGAAAAAGAGCTAATAGGAGTGGTCCAGGTGAGGACAGGAGCAAAGGATGAGTATATTAGGAGTGGTCTGGTCTGTAATTTCAAAGTTTGGGGCAGGGATGCATAAATGCTGCCTTGGATCATATGAGGATATTCTAAAGGGATCCAGCCTTCAGTCTGTCAGTTGTTTGAAAGTAGACCACACTTGTATAGTTGCGGGATTAAGGTGACTCAATGGAGATGTAAACTAACACAGACCAGGAGTTGAGAGAATCATCAGGAACCAGGTCGATGAGTGCACTGGTTAAGATTCTCTAGAATTTGTGTGTGTGTGTGTGTGTGTGTGTGTATACATTGCCCTGGGAGAGTCCACAATGGTGTTTGCACCCTGCAGACCTAGAGGACATAGTAGTCACTCACTCCTAGAAGCTAGAAGCAGTAGGACGAGAGGGAGCAAAACCAGTTCCTGTTTCCCCACAGGAAAAAGTCTGAAGCTTCCTGGAGACTCACTGGTGTGAGTCCACACTGAAAGGCTGAAGAAACAATTCTGATGGCCACAGGTGATGGCAAAAGCAAAAGATACACCTGCTTCAGCAGAATAGAGCATTTTAAGATGCAGACCTTCTTCCCTTTCATTCCCTCTAAGCTGTAAGGCTACCAGATGGTACCACCAACGGCAGGGCAGGTCTTCCTCCTCCATTTGCTGGCCCACCAATAACCACTGGACTCATTCCCATAGGGACATCCAGAGGTGTGCTTTACTAATTCACTAAAGGCCTCAGTCCAGTCAGGTTGCCAATCACCACTGACCATCATGATGAGGTGCCACAGAGTTCATGACACTGCAGGTAGCAAACTCAGCAGGTTACTTTTCTCCAAATTTACCACGACCTCCCCAAGCAGCAAATGAAAGAATAGATAGGGAAAGGAAATGTGGGAGAAACCAACTATGTCTCCTTCATCCATGCCGATTTCCAAGCACAGTGTAAGCTCAAGCAGAGTAAAGTAAGGACTTTTAAACTGAGTAGGAGCCAGAGTATCAATGGTAGGCTGGCCTGAGTTTTATTTCATTATGCAAAGAAATGTAACAAGTAAAATTCTGGGAACTTTCTAGGATTTCATGAAGAGGCAGTGACAATTACATGAAAATAGTAGGTTGAAAAGAGTCATGATGAGGAAGAAGGAAACTCTCTGTGTATAGCCCTTTGAACAACTGAACTAAAAAGGTACAGTGGTCAACAGAAGGACCACACTTGTGGGGTCCATCAACAACGCAGTACATCTTATCTTGTTATGTAGATGTCAAGACAGAAACTAGATTAACCCCATCAAGTATTCTTTTCTAAAAAAACCAGTTTATTTAAATATCACAAAAAGTCCCTGCACATGTGATATGCTAATTAAACAACCCTGTCTTGTTCCCCTCAACCCCTCTGTTGGCCTTCCCAAAATTCCACCTAACAGAGAGACTTCACCAACAACAAACATATCTAAAATTTCTAGGGAAAAACAGACCTATTCTTGACTGTGAGACTAAAATCTTTAGAGAGAAAAATGAGAAAAAATACAGTAGTGCCAAATTAAAACAATAAAAAGAACTTCAATTTGAGACAATAGACAGAGTAAAAAAAAAGCCTGACATATTGGCTACCAGATGTTATTTGAAAGGGAAAGGATGGAAGGAAGGAAGGAAGGATGGAAGGGAAGGAAGAAAGAAAGACGGAAGAAAGGAAGGAAAGAGGAGAGGGAGAGAGGGAAGCAGAGATTGTGAAAGAGAGACAGGGAGGGGGAGGAGGGGGAGGAGGAGAGGAGATTCCAAGTGGACTCAGTAGTTTTCTATGGACTTGGGAATGTCATGAAAGGGAAATATAAATTTTCCTTGGGCTCAGGGTGAGAGGTAAAAGGTAGCTGAAAGCTTATCCCAACCAAACCCAAGAGGCCTCTTGGCAAAATGAAAGAAATGCATCAAAATAAAATACTGAGCTATTTATTAGATGTGAGGCTGAGGCAGCTGTATCTGTGTGGGAGTACCCCACATTTAAACAAATTGATGTATCAGTGCTGAGTCTCCACACTGCAGTCAGTTGTGCCTCCCCCAGAACCACCAATGGGCCCCTCCTGTGCCAACTGGAAAAAAGCCCCACAAGGACAGCAGCTATCAAAGTTCAAGAGAGACTTAAAAGAGGCCTTCAAAAGACACCTCTCCCAGTCTCCAACACCTGGCTGAGGTCGCTGCTATATAATCAGCAAAGGAAGAGAGGAGGGGAAAGAGTCAGGTAAAGAGCTTTGAAGGGACTGCCTTAGAAGTCTCCAGATTGGAAACTCAGAATCAACTAGACTGGCTTACTAATTGGTGATATGTTGGATGCAAATACAAGTCAGACTGAAGTTATCGAAACAGAGTTCTATTCTCACGGTCTGTGCCTAACTGGGTTCTCCTACCTGTGAAATGAGACATCCTCTGAAGAATAGAGTCTTACTTAGTTTTTTCTCTGTCAACGGAAAGAGGAAAGCAGGAGGTGATAGAATGGGCAGGTCCTGGCTTTTTCTGTATGATTTTCTTCTTCCTCTTTTTTCCTTGATCACAACAATGAAGAGGCAAAGACAAAACACTTAAAATAAACTTTTTGTGATTCCTGGGTGTTTCTGTTTTCCGTGTGAATAAAAATGCTTCCACCACACACATTCCCTTCCCCATAACTCTCTAAATACTAAAAGCACTTGCCTCAATTTGTTTAAATGTTATACATCCACGACCCTTAAATTCCTAGTAGTCTAAGAAGTCTCTGGCAGAACCCATACTCTGCAAGGAGACATACTTCCCCTTTTCTGAATATATAAGTGGAATAAAACCATTTGCAAAAGAAGCGAACATATGAAATGGCAGTATTCTTCCCTTAGGAAATGGAGAAGCTGTCAGTTCCAGGATCCCATATTTAAAAAAATATTCACATTGCACCAATATAAAAATGAAGCATCTTGACAGTTCCTCAAGGTTAATGGTGCAGAACCACCTGTATTTAACATCCTGGCTTCTACTCCATTAACACGCCTAACTCAGTTTTCTTTATCTGCCAGGGAGAAATGGAATGAAAATCAATAGCCTACCCCAAAAGCACTGATGAGATTTTACCCTTTCGCAAATCGCAAAGGAATGTCAGATCACTTTACGACAAGATTTTTCTGAACAAATTGCAGGTTGCCACTATATAAAGCGATGTTGTGTGAAATCAAGAGTTGAAACGGTTGCCACCTCATTATTTTTTTCCACCCTGAAACATACATTTTATGTTTGCATTAAAGCATTCAAATGCCAAAGAGGTAAGTACTTTACCAATCCTAAGACAGAAGTCTGTGGAGGTGCTTGTTAATAGATTCAATACATTTCCTTGTGTTGTAAATTTCATCTTTCATATCTTTCCAAAAAGTTCCTCCCACTATCTTGGCAGGGGATGAAATCGCCAGGAGGCCTGTTTGCCATCCCCCACTCTCCCTCAACCCCTGACTCTGGCCCAGCCTTGCTGTAGCAGAGGCCACAGAATGGAATTTCCTCCTTCACTGCACACTGAGCACTGATCACTCACACTCAAAGAAATGAGTGCAGCAGTGGCTGCTTCTGCTGTAAGAATGGGGTGGTAGACTCCCCTTGGTGACCTTGCGTTACTCTAATCTTTTAGGCATCCATTGTTATTCTTACTGCAGCTTCCTACTTGAAATTCATCTTTTATTTGCCTGAGTTGCACTAGCTCCCTAGCTGTCCCAGTTCATGGCCAATCTGACTCTTGATCTTTGCAGAAGCCTTCCCCAGAGACGCTGCCAGTAGAGCCAGTCTTTCACTGCCATGACATCTTCACCCATTAACGCCAGATCTTCAGCAGAATGTGCCCTGTATTTCATTTATGTTCTTCATCTGTTAATGTTATAGTAAAAAATAATTTTCTATTAAGAGAAACAAGGAACTATCTGAGGCTTTATGAGATTGTCTCTGTCAAAACTCGCCTCTGCTATCCATGTGTGACAATAGACTCATACAATGTGTCAACTAATGAACTAGCTGTAGTCTAATAAAACTTTATGAACAACTGAAATTTGAGCACTTGACTTTTAGCACCCTAAACATCAAATGTTACAAGATTTCATTGTTCTGTTGATTTTTAAAAACTTATTTTTAAATACTATGTTCTTATACAAGCAATCTTTAGTTTATAAATTGTATGAAAACAGACAGTGAGCTAGACTGAATCCATGGGACATTTTAGCTGACTTCTATGTTAAAGATTACAAATCTTCTCCCACAGTTGAAACAGTAGATATACAGAAATTAAATGATTTGTGCATGAATTTAAAAATTAAAAAAAATTTAAATGTGTTATGTACATATACCAACTCCCCATGAGGAATAAAAACCTTGTGTACTGTAAATATGTATTAATAAAAATCAGAAGGATAAAAAAGGAGTGGTGTAATGAAGAAATGAATGATAAAATGAAAGGATGAATGAAGAAATGAAGGAAGTAGGTGAAGCCTTTCTGGAGGAGACTAAGATAATATGGACCAGACAGATAGCCTTCTGAAGAGCCAATTCAATACTGGGCCTGAGCTCAAAGAATGCAGATGAATGAATGGTTAACATGAACCTTCAATGGTCTCTTACACACATCAAATGTCTCCAGCCAGCTTCTGGCAAGTGCTGAATTGCAGCAATTCATGATGGGTTTCCCTGATGAGTTCCTGAAGTGTCAGTGGATCCTGCTTTAATCATTGAAAGGCAAAGGCAGCCTTCCGGAGAGGTGGAATATGCCGTGCATAGAGTGATAGGAGAGACAGGAAAATCCACTACCCAGAAACATCTGCATACATCCAGGTGCCACAGGGCAGCAAGCCCTCCATTAGGGTGAATCTCATTGCATCGCTGTCCTGCTCAGCTTTCTTCAGGGACTCCCCAGCAATTTCTAAATAAAATCCACACCCCTTGGAGTGATATAAAGGGATCGCCATGGAAAAAAATTAAGTTAGATCTATACCTCATGCTTTAAAACGAAATAACTTCCAGATGGGTTGAAGAGTTAAATACAAGAAATAAAACCTAAAAGAATCTGATATATATATATATATATATATATATATATATATATATAAAATCTGGGGATTGAAAAAATTTACTGAACAGACAAGCAAAAAAGGAAAAGATGGATGTATTGGCCCATATAAAAATTAGAAAGGTCTATATACCACAAAAATTAAACAAATAGGTGAAAATATTTTAGTTCATGATGAAGGGTTAGTATCTTTAAAACAAGACAGCTCTTTTCAAAGAAATGAGAGAAAAAATAGCAACAGAAAAAAAGTCTGTATAAGCCATGGATAAAAGAAGAAATAAAAACTCATAGATTTATTCAACAAATATGTAGGCCAACTCTGTGCCAAGTCTTCTGTACATCAGTTTGAGAAAGGGTTGTGATTGGAGAACACATGGACTGCCCAGAACAGGGTCCAGCTGCAGAAACTCCCTCCAGGGTCCACCTGGGCATCGACTCTCCCAGTGCAGGTCCCTCCAGTGAGAGATTCTTCACCCAGTGATGGACTCAAGGAGGGGATCAGTCTCAGGACAAGAAAAGCCTCAGGTCAGCCAGCTCACGCAGGCCTGTACCTGCCTACACCTGTTTGCTTAGTCAGGAAGTGCTCCCAAGATCTCTAACAATCAGACACTTCAGCCAATTTACCTCAGGTCTGTTTCCAGAAAGCCTGATATGAGACAGGTGTTCTCTTAAGCAAGAACCAAAGAAATACAAATGGAAGCAATGAGAGGTCTTTTGCCAGAAAATTAAAGTATCCACTTTTAAATAACACCTAATAGATGATTTTTACTTTTAAAAGAATTATTTTAATTACACAAATTTATGGGGTACAGTGTGATAATTTGATGCATGTATACAGAATGTGATGATTAAATCAAGGTAGTTAACATTTCCATCTTCTTACACTTTTAAAACAATTGGTTAATATGTAATAATTGTACATGTTTATAGGTACAGTGTAATATTTCATTACATGCATGTAATGTGTACCAATCAAATCACGGTAATTAACATTTCCATCTTCTTATCATTACTTTGTGTTTGAAGCCTTCAAGCTTCTCTCTTCTGGTTATTCATAAAATAGATAACAGCACTGTATTCCTAATGTCCACTGTTTATTAAGGGAATGGGCCCTTTCCTGTCAGTCTAATAAGATGCAAACTGGTATAGCCTTTCTAAAGGACAATTTAACAGCACGTGTTAAACTCATATGAATTCATCCTCTGGTCGTTTTAATTCTAAACACTTCCTGTCATAGAAATATTTACCAATAATGTGATTTTCACTTTAGACATGCTGAGTTTGAGGAGAACACAATGAATGAGTCTAAATGTACATGTAAAATGCAATCGTTTAATAAATTAAGACACAGACACACTGTTCAGCCATTCAAATGATTTTAGGGAATATTAAAAACATGGGAAAGTATTGACAAGACTTTCACCTTAATAAATAGCTAACAAAATAACAGGTGCAGTATAAGTTCCATTTTTATAACTGACATGGAAGGGAACTGCTTGAGTTTGGATTTGGAATGTGCCCCGAAGTCCCAAGTGTTAAGACAGGCTTTGTGCCCAACCTGCGGTGCTATTGAAAGGTGGTGGGACATTTCAGAGATGGGACCTAGTGTGAGGCTTTAGGTCTCCAGGAGTGTGCCCTTGTAAGGGACTGGGGGACACTGGTTGCTTTTTCTCTTGCATTGGAACCATAAATTGGGAGGTTTCCTGTTCCGCACGCTTCTCTGTCCTGATGTGTTGAGTCACCAGAGGCCAAAGAGCAACAAGAACAATGGACCATGGAGTGAACCCTCTGAGACCGTCTCACTTGTTACATTGATCGGTCTCATATCTTTTCTACAGTAATGAAAAGTTAACAGAAGGACCCTAAATTTTAGTTTCAAAGGAGATCAAAACTCAAGACCTAAGCGACAAATTTAGCCTACATGTACACTGTCCTTGACTGAAATGTAATTTAACATTTAAATAATTTACATTCTTTTTAATGATGGATAAGGAGGATAGACATACACTGTGTAGTATCACAATTCCTCCTACTCTCTATTGTCTATTTGTTTCCTTTCCTAATTATTGAAAATATTGTTTGGGATTTGGATTTAAAAACTGGAAGAAAAAGAAGGAAAGCAGCTTAGAGTAAAGTACCTTTTATGCAGTAAAACACTTTTAATGGGCTACACTGGTTGTGGATTTTGGGGGGATGGAACAGATGACAACCTCAAAAGGAGACATGATATTCATCCAAAAATGCGCAGTGTGAAATAAGTTCTCTAGGCTTAAACTTTGGAATGGAGATGGTAACTGCAGCTTTCAGAAGGATTAAAAGCATCACACAGGTACATAATTTTAATAGAAGACACAGGATTAAAGCTCTGGAAAATGGTATCTTTCAACTCTCTTGTTACTTGACCAACAGCAGTTGAAAAACTATAGATCACTCCCCTCCTTCACGAGGGACTTTCTTCCAGAGATTTCATACAAAATTCTCTTTTGAGTTCTCTTCCTGAGTAGTAAAAGCTTAGGAAAGTTCAGAGAGGCTAATAAAAGATTATGCTTCAACACACAGGTAATGCTCGACTAACAACACAGCGAAAGAAAGGGAGTTAAGGATTTTCCAAATCATCCCTTGAATGTAGCAATAACCTGTTTTTTTGCAAACATTGAAAGAAGTTTGGGGTGGTAAAAGCTGTCAGCAATTTCAGGAGAGACTGAGAAGTGAGGTAAAGGTGATAGAAGATAAAGACAACTCCTTCAAAATGTACCAATGAGTAGCTTTACATAAATTTTGCAGGATGTACTCATTAATATTTGAATGTGTACATATATGTATGCTCCACGTAATGGTTATGAGTAAGATCAGCAAACTCCTTCTATAAAAGACTGGTAATAATTATCTTTTGGGCTTTGCGGAACACATGATCTATGTCACAACTGTCCCTAATATTGTAGAATTTTTACATCATTTTAATCTCTCTCCTGCATCTCTTTAGAACGATGGTTCTTAAAGCTTTTTCTTGCATTGGCATCATCTCAATGTTTTTTTAAAATAGACTGCCGAGCCTCTCTTTGAGAGTTCTAGGGTAGGGGACTAAGAATGTGTATTTCTAACAAATTTCCCAAGATGTAATGCTACTGGTGCAGGGACCATACTTGGATGGTCACTGCCCTAGGTTTCAGGTATGAGTGTCAGATCTCTCATTAAGACTGGAGCTATTCATTTTAAAAAATGTTTTCTGTTTCTTTTAAGGCTAACTTCACCATCTCAGGCAACTTCATATAGCTCAACACACATGAAAGATAATGTTGCTGCCTTCACGTGTATATCATCTACCTGCAGAGGTAAAGCTAATATTTAAATATTTGCACTAGACTTTTTCTCCCCAGTAGTAGACAAGAAGGTCTCAGCTGCCAGCACAGAAAAGGATCATCTAAACAGTTCAATTCAGTGGCGTGCTGATAACTGTCTAATAACTGTCTAGGAGGAATGTGAGCGATTTTAATTGGTAGCATTTACCAATTTCTGATATGTAAGCACTCACTGCAGAGTGATAGAGTTCTGGCTACCAACAAAATGCAGCGTTGGGAGAAGCTGTGCACCATCAACTTTTGCAAATGAAGGTAAACAGGTTCCAGCCCAGAACTATCGTCCATAACCTCAGCATTCCCAGGAAGTTGGTGGTGGGAAGAAAAATCACTGCTGTAAGATATCAGGGCTTCATTCAGCTGCTCGGCCCCAGATCTCTTTGGTTTTTACTATAGGCTGCGAGCCACTGACATGCAGAATGCTGAGATTAGGCTAGAATGGCTCTCACAAAAATCCACTTAAACTGTACAGCCACACCAAATCTGTTTTAGGAGCCCTTCTTCTGTCCAAAGGATTCAGACCCCAGTAGTTCTGAACCTCACTTGAAGGATGAAAAAACTGTAATCCAGAAAGAGTGATTTACCCACAATCTTGGAACTTGTTCACTGCACAAATTGGTTTCGAATCTGCGCCTTGTGATTTTTGGTCTGATGATCTTTCTAATACACCACACTGAACCCTGTGATCCAAAAGATAATGGCATTAAAGTCATTTGGCCTTTGTGACTGTTCCTATGACAAAGGCTTGAGGACTGAGGGATCAACCCAGAGCCATTTATTTTCATAAGGAAATTCCTAATATTTATATTAGAGGTAGACACACAGGGTTTAATATTTCTCCCCATACTCATCAATAGCAAGCTGTCTCCAAAATATCTTTCCCCTTCAACGTAAGAGAAACTATTTCTTGGTATATTCAAAATTTTAAAAAAAGATTAAATTTGCTTTTAAGTTACCAAATGCACCATGGAAGTCTGTAATTGACCATGAGAGTGTCGGGAAAATATGATCTATCCTCTATAAATCAGCAAAACTTAAACAGGCTCTCTAATTGTAAATGCCGATCCTGGCAGTGTCCAAAAAGGCCCATGTTTATAAATTGTTCCCTGATGTTTTAAGTAAGTGCACAAACACAAATCATACTAAGGACTTCAGAAAAGACTTAGCTGTGTGGCAATTTATTATAAGCAGTGTAATTTTCATCAGTCAGACAGCCATAGACTGCAATTACCTCTCTGCCAAAAGAGTTACAATTGCTTTCATTACATTTTCCTAGCCGTGTGCACCTCGGGGTTGCCACAGAGACACTGGACGGAAAAAGCACTCATTTATTGTTAGTCTTCCTAATGGGTTGTTACTTAGTTTCTAAAGATGCTATCAAGTCACTTGCTTTGCCTGCCTCTATCCTCACTGGTGGCATTTATAGAAGATCAAGAAGACACAAATCTCAAAACCCCTCTGCTTCTGTGGAGCATTCCAACCCTGTCCAGCATGCAAGGTAAGCAACTCAGGTCAAGGAGTCCCTGATAGGCTGGATGAAGTTCAAATGTTGAAGATTAATTGAAACCACAAGCCACTGAGCACAACTACTAGCCTTCTGGTCACAACTGAAAAGAAACCACATTTTGTTCCTTATAGTTAGAGCTGTATGAGAACATTTAAAGGACTCAAAAAGTCATCTCCAATCCTGTCTCCCATGTGAGTGGATGTACTAATTAGAGGGCACTGTCGCATCTTAGGCTTGGAAACATGCAAGAGGCATGGGACATTTCTACCCCTCTCCTAGCCTGTTACCTCCTGACACATGAAAGATAAAACTAGAAACAGGAATAGTGAATTTGGAAGGTGGGGATGGATGAACTGAGGGGAGAGACTGTGTCTGCACAGTGATGAACGAGTTTTATCAGGCCAAAGCAGTCTTTCAGTCATTGGTTAAGGGTCTTGCTTGGAGGAAGGGACAATTCGGGGTCACATGCCCCAGAAATCTCTCCCAGGATCTATGGCATGCTTGCAGCACTGAAACACAGTAGCTAAGACTTTGATCAAGACACTTAACCTTTGTGAACTTCTGCTTCCTGAAGATCCACTAAAGGACTGGCAGTGGGAGTCAAGACCTGGTTCTCTCAGCTGTCGGGTCAAAATGGAGCACATAAAAAAGGAAAGGGGCCACACACAAAGAGCAATTTCCTTCTTTGTTCGTGTCTTTACGTTCCTTATTTAATTCCACATCTACACATGCAGAAGTAATAGCCCCACCCAGGGACTACTCATTGATTCCTTGAGAAAAGGAAGGGCAAACCACAGAATGCTAAAACTTTAAATTTCAGGAGGATTTGAGCAATATTGTGCTCCCTAATGTTCTTATTTTACAAATAAGGAAACGAAATCCCACGAGAGTTGAATAATGTTATCTGAGTCACAGAGCTTCTTAATAACCAGCTGCCCAACAACTGGTTCAGACTGCTCCCTACCAAGCCACCCCTCCTGACACATTTACCCAAATGATCATTCACCTGACCTCTTCCCCGAACTTCACAAGGCACTGATCTTCTCAAGCATGTATTGGAATCAGCTTAAAATGGAGACCTAGTAAATGTTAGCAAAAATCTGGTTGCTGCCTTCCTTCCAGAGTCCTCTCTTAGAATCACTCTATAGTCTGGGTGTAGGAATAAATTCACACTTTTTATACTCTACCAGCCACATAGCATAAGCAGAGATTGATCTTGTGTGTCCACCTTGTGGTCAACTGCTGGGAAGCTTGGGAGTGATCTCACCCCACTTTGACCCACTTCCCATGACAGTGGAGGACAGGCAGTATTTCATTCCAAGCCAGTGAACCCACACTGGTAGTGCTGCAACTGGTTAAAACAAATCCAAAATGTTCCTCGATGACAGTTGGACATAAACTAATACTTTTTAAAGCTGATTCACTCAGAGTAAAAATTTCTGCTTTGCATGATTTGTTGAATGGAAGAGCTCTTGCTGTTGGACGAGTCTGTCACTGCTGCAGAAATCCTATACCCCTCATTTCCTTCCATTTGCTTGCATTTCACAAATGGCCACATCATTTTGTCAAATTGTGGAGCCACTTGGAAATTGGGCGTAGAGTTTTGCATAATCATTCATGTCATGCCTGTGACACTCTGTGATTATATATAATGGTCTCTGAGGAGTCCTGATGCAGGGGAATGCTACCTGGTCCACCTCAAGCCAAGTCTCATTACAACCATTTCATCTAGAGGAAAACTGGCTCTATCTAGCAGAGTTCCTGTACAGTCAACAGAAAGATCAACTTAGTAGACTCATCTAAAATTAACCCTCATAAAAATCATTTCAATTAAATTGATTTCTGTGTCTAGACACAAAGGCCTTATTTCACTAGCAGAAAAAAAAATTAGCTTTTTCTACAAGACAGTTTATTTTTATCTCTGAAGGCAAGCAAGAATTTAACCATTTCTTAAGAATAAAAAGTCATCATTAAAGGTAGGTACTGGGAAACAACTAAACAGAAATTCATTACTCTTCTCTCTGCTTCTCTGAGTACTTAACATTTTTCATATTAAAACTTTTTACATAAGCCTATGATATTTATGTATTTTTCAATGTTTGACCATGTGCTGAATTCCAGGCTACATGCAAAAATAAATACATTCCATGAGATTCCAAAGAAGTGAAATTTCTAGAAATGTGAGGGCATGAAAGGGTAGAGGCATTGGTGCCTCATCTTCTAGGTATAACCTCATAGTGGCACTAAGTGCCAAGGGAAGAGGTGAGATGGTACACCAGGGTATGTGAGTTTTATATAGCCTTATAAAGTTTCTCAGAAACTTGCCTTAGCAATGGAGATACAAAACGAGTTGCATATACCTGGGAGCAACATAGAAATTACAGAAATAGCTGCTGGACCAGAAAGGGCCATTGTATCAGTCAGGGTTTACTAGAGAAACAGATATAACACAAGATACACAACTGTATAAGAAATAACAAGATTGGCTTAACATGATCAGCCACAAAGTTGAATAAAGGTGGGTGCAGAGAGTGTCTGTAAGCTGGAGGGTGAAGGGTCCAGCCCAAGGGCTGGAGCTTACTGCAGTGTCCTCAGGTCCGTATCAGGAGGCCGATGGGTCTGTGACAGAACACTGAAGAATCTACAACGGAAGGCTGAAGGGTCTACGATGAAGCCGAACAGTCTGTACCAGAAGCTAGGAGACGATGACCAAGCTGAAGACGAAAACTGCAGCTCCTCCGAAGAAGCAGCCATCAGTACCTCCTCATTCACCTTTTACAGTATGCAGGCTGCTCCCCTGGGGTGGGGGTAGCACCCACACCATCTGCCTGCCCTCCTCTTGCACAGGCTGAGGATGTTTACAAAGTAAGAACCCTGGCTCCCTGCTGAGTCTCTCAGCTAAACTTCCAACCTTCTCAAATTGACACAATGAACAGGTAACTGCTTGTCCTCTACACCAGGATGTAGAGCTGCTGAGTTGCTTAACTAAGCTTCTAGACTTCTCAACTTGACACAATGTATAAACCATAACAGCCATGCAAGGGAATAAGAAATAGTCTCAGCAAATGCTCTATAGTGAGACAACATCAAGAGCACAACGTTGTAGAATCTCAGTGTGACCCCAAGAAATGGGAAAAACATTCCTGATTTTATAACCATTGTGTTTCCAATAGCCAGAGAGTAGAAACTGAACAAATCAAGTTATAGAAAAAAAAAAAGTTATACACTTGAGTGTGTGGACTAAGATTCATCCCTGCTTCCTTCACAGCCACTATATCACCACATTTTAGATGCTACCTTATTCTCATGCCACTGTCCAAAAATCACCTCTACCAGTACCCTGCTCTGAAAACTCAGTTCCCTGCTTATTCTCCCTTTCTGACTTCTATAGCGTGCCCCTGGCTGCCTTGCTCACTCTTGTCTCACGTGGTAGAGTTAGCATTTCACAGACTGTAAGTCCTTTGAGAACTGGTACTACATTGTATGCTTTTACAGTTCCCGAGGCTCAGTTTAAAACCCATCTTTAGAATACGACCTTCTCTGATGAATACAATCTGTACCATCCTCCTGTCTGATTTTTTAATGTCTATATCACAGTTGACGCGTTGGGATATTCTTGGCTCTGTGTCTATCTGAGATTTTGTTATGCTGGGATATAATATCTTAATGTTAATTGAATGACAGCAATAACAATGCCTGAGATACTATGGGAAGGGAAAATAGCAAACACTGTTGTCTTTCAACATTGCTATTCCTGTCCTTGGCCCCTCTCATTCCTATTTGGGAGAAACCCCATATAGATACATCTTTAATTTATGATAACTTGATTTTTGATTTAATTTATGGTAGTAAGGATGCTTTGACATTATGATGGTGCTGAAGGGATACACATTGAATAGAAACCATTCTTTGAATGTGCAATTTTTATCTTTTCCTGAGAAAAAGATATCTGTTATAATCTCACAGTGGCAGAGAGATGCAGCTCCAGTGCCTTATGATCATAGAAGTAAACAGCCCATTTTCTATAGTACACTGTGCTGCTAAGCTATGATGATTGGAAAACTAGGTGTAGTAAATGTGTTTTTACTTAGGGTATTTTCAGTTAATGGTGAGTGTCCTAGAATGTATCTCCACTGTATGTCAAGGAATATCTGTAATTCGTTTTTAGCCTCCTTTGCATCTAGAAGGTGGGATACAACAGATTGGTTAATGAGATGGAAAAAGAGCTTCCTAGGGACTTCTGGTATAGCTTTTACTTTTCCCAAGAATGGGAAGAAATGTGACAGGAAAGCCTCTTCTCATTTATCCTACCTAGCTTGTTACCTACATTGTGATCATGTAGGGGAAGCAAAAGAGAATGGTAAGAGTTGCTGGGCCTGCTGTTACTGAGCTGATAAACCAAAGCTAGCAACCACATATGCCCATACTATTTAGTGTGTAAGAAAACACACTTTCATTTGCTTAAATCACTGTTAATGGGAATTTCTCTTTCTTGCTACCAAAAGTATTCTAACACAGATCTCATAGATTTAAGGGAATGCTGAAAGTAAATAAAAGAGTTTTAGGAAACATGGCAACATGACAATGAGAATGCAACATAACCTCTAGAAAAGTGATTGAAGTACCATAAGAAATAGTAAAAGAGGAGGCAAAATCTGTTAGGATTGGAATCCAAAACATCCCCCAAAAGATTCATTATGTTGAAGACTTGGTTGCCTGCTAGTGGACTTTGGGGAAGTAACTGGATCATGAGGGTTCTAACTTCATCAACTTCATAGTGCAGAATAGCCCACTGATGAGTTCATTAGCTAAATGGGCTGTTCAGAAGCCAGGGTGAAATGGAGAAAGTAGGTTATTGGGTCATGCCTTTGAAGGATGTATCTTGTCTTCATCTTTTCCTTTCTGGTCCTTTCTCTCTCTCCTTTTGCTTACAGGTTCCCATTAGGTAAGCTGTTTATTTCTGCTACACTCTTCTGCGAAGATGTTTTCCTTGCCACAGATCCACAGCAATAGAATCAGTTGACTACGGACTGAAATCATGAAACAAAATAAACTTTTGCTCTCTCTAAGTTGCTTTTCTAAAAAAAAAAACTAAGAAATAGTAATAAAGAAAAATGAATGCAGAACAGAAAAAACCTCAGAGAAAAAGTACAATCAGAGCTATAACTATGATATATTAGAAAATTCCTCTACTATGAGGGTTGTATATCAAACCTTTCTGTAGCTGCTGACACTACAGAGAAATACTTCTAACTTTTACATGCTTTCTTTACAAAACTATAAGAAAAAAACAAAAACATATCATCACCTAAAGGAATTAGCTAAAAAAAAAATGAAACAAATCAGATGAAAGACAGAAAGAGAAGTGGGAGGGAAGGAGAGAAAGAGAGAGAGAAAGAGAGAAAGAAAGAAAAAGAAAGAAACAAAGAAAGAAAGAAAAAGAAAGAAAGAGAGAAAGAAAGAAAAGGTGGAAAGGAAGGAGAAGAGAGAGAGAGGGAGGAGAGACAGAAACAATGACTTGAAAATGATACAAATAGAAATTTTTGAGCTAGAGAACAGAGAGAAAAAGAAAACTTGATAATTAAAAGATACCAATTCCATATGGAGGCAGACTGACCTTTCCTATAAATGACCAGATATTAAATGTCTAGGCTTTCTAAGACAAAAAGGAGCTCTGTCACATATTCTTGTTTGTGTGCTTGTTTACAACTCTTAAGAAATGTGAACACCATTCTTAGCACCTAGGACACACAAAAACAAGCTGTGACTCACATCTAGGCAACTGGCTATAGTGTGCCACTTCCTGGTACTCCTCAGTGCTGGCTAAATATGAAAACCTTAAAGCATGTTTCAAAAATATCAATACCTGGGCCCCACCCTACACTGATTAAATTTAAACATCTGTGTTGCAACTGGGCAGTAGTAGCTTTGCGAAGCACTCCAGCCAGTCCAGTGTCAGCCACAGTGGAAAGCCATTGCAATAGATCAGAATATCTCAATGTGTGGTCCTGCATCTACAGTTCACCCACCCGTGGAAACTTGTGCCAAATGCACAATCTTGGATCCCACCCAGAACCATCAAATGAGAAATTCTAGGGTAAAGTCCAGCCATGGTTGAACAAGCTCTCTCAATACTTGACGGTAAATGTTGAGAGGCACTGTCATAGACATACCTGTAGCCAAAGGTAATTGAGAGGTGTCATCCAAGAAAACTCAATCCTAAGTACTACACTTGTTGGTTGTAAAGTTGCTATAGAAGTAACCAAACAAATCAGACCACAAGAAAGCAAGCACAAAGAATCAGAACCTGCAGCATAAGAGACTGAAAATTAATTTTTAACGATGCCTCATCAGACGTGTAATGCCAGCACTTGGGAAGCTGACACAAGAGTATCACCTCAAGTTTGATGTCAGCCTGGGCTACATAGTGAGTTCAAGGACAGCCTGAACTACATAGGAAGACCCTGCCTCAAACAAAAAAAGCCTCTGATGAACTGTTATGATTTTTTAAAAAATAAGAAATACCAAAAAAGAAAAATGAATTTATAAATATAAAAAATTTAAAAATGATAGAAAACCATAGACTCAGGTTTTAGTTTCAAAATTTTCAGAATATGTGTAGAAATGAATCTAATAAATTTTAGTATCTCAAAGACCTACCCCTAAACGATGCCAAGCAGTGCAGAATTTTTTAAACAACTTATTTCAGACTTTGAGACACAGAAAATTTCCACCCAGAGACTCTAACCTAAAGCTAAGTATCAGACTATTGGCATTGCTTTTATCAAAATTAGAATCAATCAGTGTCAAGGTTAACCAGAGAGTTCAAAGCTTGAGTCCAGACAGAGTCCCAAGACAGAAACAATACAAACAATGTTGTAGAACAAATTATGTGTTACAGAAAGATAGCCTTGTATGAGAATATTGATATTTATCATTGATATGAACTAAAAAGTTACAACCATTTTAAGGAGTTTGTACACAGTTGGAAGGTCTGTTTTGTCTCCCAAGAAAGAAGGATTTTTATTCATCCAAGCTTGTAGAGAAATATAAGAGAAAACCTTTGGCGAGGGTATGAAGGAAGTCTGAACTTGAGTTCTATAAAGTAAAAAAGTTACCGGGTTTAAAAGCAACAATTTCAGGACTTAAATTTAAAAAGGAAAACATGAAAGAACCACTATAGGGAAATGACTTTGAATAATCAGTGAATAATGATTTCAGGAATTCCACACCCAGAATAGGAGAAAGGATGGAGCTGGACCAGGTGCATGAGGCTGTGAGACATTTTTCATTCCTATTCTACCCTAAAGAAAAATGAAACGGGTAAATCAAAGGGTGAAGATGGTCCAGAACTGGTGATAGCGGGACAACTGCAGAGGAAAAAGGGGAAATTTTGTTCTGGAAGGCAAGAGATCTGAAGTAGTGGACTATGAAGTCCAGCATGAAAGGAGCCAGGAGATTTTCCACCCATCTGATGTCTAAGGGAAGTAAAAGATCCACCAGTTGAAAATCTCACCAAGGTAATAATGCATCACATGAGATAAGGAGATGAAATTGTAAATAAACTTAAAAGCACCAGTGTCTGGAAAGGGTAAAAGTTCAGACAAAAAGAAAGTGAATGAAGGAAACGGACAAAAGAAAGCCCTGCTCATATTTACTGGCAACTCACTATGTACCTGCATTTCGTCAGAGAATGATGATGTATTATCCTTGCCTTTGGTCTTGACCTTGGGAAGTACACAGTCTCCTTGAGGCATGTCCAAAGAGGACAAAGATGAAAATGAGTAACTTCTCTACCAGGAAAAATTAAATAAAAGCTAAGAAGAAGGAGTTAAGCAATAAATCTGCTCATACATTATAAAATTACAGAGGAAATAGGAACTGTCAGGGAGAATTTGAACAAGAAGTCTTCCAAACTATGGAAATAGTTGGAACAACCTGTCTGGTATGTAGACCTTGGTCCTAGAACATCAAACTACCTGGAGATAGCTCACTAAAAGTTTGTGGCTGAGTACTGGGAGAAGGGGCCAGGTAGAAAATCCTGGAAGACTTGTTTATCCCACTCAGTACTTCTGCAAAAGGAAACTTAACTTGAATACCTTTAATAGTAGCACCTCACTTTCCTTAATTTTCCATTGGCCCGATTCCTATACTAAAGCTCTTCACCCCCATACATGCGTGCTACTTGTGTGGACACAGATACCATCTGAGTGTGTGATACCTAAAGTAGTACATTAAATGAGAGTTTAGAATCATGGAGGTTTGGGGGTCTTTTTTTTTTTTTTTTTTTTTTTTTTTTTTTTTTTTTTTTTTTTTTTTTTTTTTTTTCTGTTGTGCTTTGTTTGTCTCTTTTGTTTCTTGCTTTTCTTATCTGTGTTGTTGATATGTTTGGGGGTTTGTTTTCCTCTTTAAAAAAAAAAGAATCATGGAGGCTTTCTTTGGGATTGAGCCTTGCCTGCACAGAAAACGATGTTATCTGGGATCATTTTGTGAAGGTGAGTACAGTGATACATGACAGAAAGTAAGTACTACAGGTAGGGAAACAATTTTGGGAGCTATTATTTCATTGAAGGGAGCCAAAATAAGGATTAGAAATGGAAATGAGAAACTCGCAATTGTAGAATTAACAAGCATTGGTCACTGGTTGGGCAGAAAAAGAGACAAATAAAAGGACTGAAGTAAAAGTCATTCAGAGGCTTCATCAGTAGCCTGGGTGAATGGTGTTATCAGGAGCCAATGGAACATAGTACTTTTAGATATCATTGCCTAATAAAGAAAGTTACATATATATCCTAGTCTGCCAGCATTTCCATCAGCTACTCATTTTATTTAACACTGATTTCCTCTACATATTCCCTGTAAAAAGGATGTCTTTCTACAAAGGATGTCATCCTTCTCTTGGAATTAAAATTTCAAAATCATCTTAATACTTCCTGTTCCTTCTCCTTTTATAACATGTCAACTATCAAACATTCTCAAATTAGTTTTTCTATAATTTGTGTTATACATTCCTCTTCCCCACTCCATTATCCAGTTGACCACACTAGCCTCCCAGCTACTGTCCTAGCATTCAGTCTTTTATGTCCTTCATGGCTTCCTACCAGGCTAATCTCCCTAAACTCTCATATTTCTCCCATTATTACCCCCTCCTTTACATTTTCCATTACTCCACATCAACTCCACATCACCCAAGGAAGTTCTCTGAACTGACTCTAGGGTTTCTACAGTCCAGTTCTAACTTACGTCTTCATGCCCCTTTTATAAGATTTTACTTCCTAAACTTATTTTTCTCAGTCTATAACTTTGCTTATATTATCTCTTCTCTGCAGAATGCCCTTCTATTTTTTAATCTGAACTTTCAGACCCAGCAAAAATCTCTGCTTCATTGAAAAAAAATGGCCATTAAGTAAAATTACCTCTCTCATTTTGAATCTTAGTTTTTTTACTCTACTAGTCAAATATGCATTTAAAAATGCTATACAGAATATGTTGTTTCATTTAACATTAATTAATATTAGTTTTATATCTTGAGTTGAACTATTAGTTGATTTGGATAAGCCTACTCCTCAATACACTAATAAAATCAACATTGGACACTCAGTACATACTTACGTAATGAATGATGTTATATTTAGAACATTCAAGAAGGTGGTAGTTTTGCCTTATAATAATAAGTTCAAAGGTATTCATTGTTGGCTCATGTGTAGTAGAGAGCAGGCAAAGCAGGGAAAGAAATACAAGGGAAGGTTGAGTGATGGGTTATGAATATTGATGCTATGTTGTCCAAGTAGTGTCATTTAGTAGAGATAGGAAATATTATGTGGTAACACACATTTCAAAGACCCCAGTGGACCATGATAACTAGGGTTATTTTTTTCACCCACTCCATACACCATATATGGGTAAAGAGGAGAAGATAAGTGGTCTTTGCTTAACAAATCTCTCAGAGACTGCTAGAGGTTGTGCCTTGTTACATCTATCCATAGTTATTATAGCTAGAGGAAGGAAAAGCAGTATACCTTGCACTGGCTTTCAAAACTTCCACCTGAAAATTCACTGCTATTCAATTGTCATAACCAGAGAAAACTACAAAAAGGGTACCAGTAAGTATTCTTTAGCTGCAGCCATTCACAGAGTAATACTGGCATTGCAGGCCTACACCACCGTGACGAGATGAGAGGATCTGACCGGCTTAATTTAGACCATGTGCTACCCCTGACCAGAATGGGTGGACCTCTGGAAGTTTAACCCTACTATGATTGCATGCAATGAATTTGAAGACAATAACTCAAACAAAAATGAAGAATACTATTAGAAGGAGAAATATAGAGGATTGGGCAAAATGTTTTACCAGAGCACTGTTGAAAAGGTTCTCATGTCCAGCATACACAGATAGCTACATAATTTAAAAGGCTGGAGTAAGCACAGCATGCGTGTGCAACAAGAAACTATACCAAGACTGAATATCTGTGTTTCCTGTCTAGAGATCTCAAAGTTTATAACTTTATTTTCTTTTGCTCCTTCCAAAAAGAAGTCTCTTACTTTTCTCCTTAAATGCCTATCCTGTCTTGTGGCATTTGTAACAGTATAAAACAATTATGATGGTAATTTGCAAAATAAAGGCAAAAGTTTCCCTATAGAGAACAAAGTCAGATGGTTTCCCTTTTAAACAGCTCCAGCAAATCCACAGTTGATTTGCTCCTGTATTCCCTAATAAAAACTGAATTTAAGCTGAGATGTATAGCCCTTTGAATGACAAAAGAATCCATTAACTGGAGGACAGTTTGGTTATCTCTAGAAAACTCTTGTCAGGTTTCTGAACTACAGAACCAGAAGCAGCAGCCTCAGGATTTAGGACTCAAGACTCATTAACCACAACAGGAGTATTCTGGGATGCTGTAGTTTACATTTTTTTTTTTTAAGAAAAATTCTCTTCCTTCTCACCACTATCCCCAAAATATTTTATACAAACAAGAGCTTTAGTGAAAGAGTAAACAAATCAGCAAGGACTTAGGTGAAACCAAATTTGGGGGCCTTGGTTACTGTCTATGCTGTTAGTTTTTGATGCATAACCCAGAGCACCAAACCAGTAACTGAAGATGACAGCTATTTATCTATCGCACAATTCTAGGAGTCAGCACTTTAGAATGGGCTGAATTAGCCAGTTCTTCTGCTGAACTGAACGGGAGTCATTCAGCATCTGCAGCCAGCCTATCATCCAATGATAGGGTTTGACTGGCCCAGACAATAGGGACAACTAGGCTTGTATCTCACGTCATCCAGTAGAAGAGCCTGGACTTTTTTCCAGGGAGGTAGAGGAGGTTTCTAAGAACATTCAGAGGATAATCCCCCGTGCACGGATGCTTTCTAAGTCTTTGATTGTCTCATCATTTCTCATTTCCCACTGTCCTAGGCAAGTCAAACATCCAAGAAAGATTCAAAAAATGAAGACACTTCTCCACCTCGTGATGGTCAGTATGTGTCTTGGTAATGGCACATTGCAAGAATGTTAACATAGGAACAGATAGAATTTGTGGCTACTTTTCATTCTCCCACAGAAGGTAAACCATGAAGGGATCCTGTGAATCAGAATTTGGAAAACACTGGGTTCAGCTATCCTGATTTATTCATTCTCTATCTGGATGCATGACTAATACCCCACCTAACAAATACGTGAAGAACCATCTCTGTTCAAATCTTTTCTTTTCTGCAAGCTTCTAGTTGAGTAAGTTAGCAAATGTGACTCTGTTATCCAATTAAATAGGAATTTATCTTGCATCCCCAGCGTTGGTCATCTGTCCTAATACTGCCTATTCCTTTAAAATGTAGCATTTAGCAGATACAGACCACTGTGCCATCCACAGACCTTGGAAAGACGGGCTGCCTTTCAGCGTTGTGCTTTCTGCTGATGGTTGGAGCAGTTCAAAGTGGAATAATTTAAAGCTCTTATTTGATTCAAAGAATTCATTTGTCATTTGATCCACCTTTTACTCTGACAAATACTCCCTTTCCTATCACACTCAAACACACACCCCTTCAGAAGCTAGTAAACTCATCTCCTGCCAAGGAATGGATTTTCTTCATATTGCTCTATCTGAGTGATAAAAGGGTTTAATGTCCCAAGTTCATATTTCAGTAGCTAACTCAAATATACCCAACACAGCAAAGCGCCTAAGCTCTTTCTACAGTTATTAAACTGTTATTCTTAATTCCTTTGGAGTCTCGACCTAGCAGCCATGATTCTGAGAGCACTACTTATTAAATCTGCATTTTGCACAGAGAGATAACACAGGCCAGCTCGACCCTGTTTATGGGGATGACAGAGGAGCTCCCACAAGGTGCTGGTGCTGTCAGCAATTTTACTCTATCTAGAAGGCTGTGCAAGATGGTCCCTCACCACTGGTGGCCCAGGCACATCTGCCAACTTTACAAACTTCTACAGCACAGTCACTTCCCAGGAGCTCAGAGCAACTTGGCAGCCTGGTAGCTCTGTGAGGTGGTTTTGCTACAGATACAATGTAGGCATGCTGTAAGTGCAGCCAAACTTCAAGAGTCAGAAGACTTTTCCAGACACGCTTATTTGAAGTGAAAATTAAATCTAGAAGAATGTAAAATTGTGATATATGAAGGGAGTCTCTACATATGCACATACCTCCAAAAGGGGATATTAGGTATAGCTACAATACACAGAAACAATATAGTCATGCATTGCCTCATGACAGGGATGCATTCTGAAAAGTGTAGCATGGGTTGATTCTGTTGGCAAAACACCACACAGTGGCCTTTCACACGTGGATTCTATGGAATATCCCATTGCTTTTAGGCTACAAACCTGTACTGCACACAATATTGACAGTGTAGGCAAATGAAAACACAAGAGTAACTATCTGTGTACCTAAATATACTTAAACATAGAGGAGATACAGTGAAAATGCTAAGCAATAGGAATTTTTCTTCCCCATTATAGTCTTATGAGACCACTATATATGCAGTTCATCACTGACCAAAAGGTTATATGGCTCATGGCACTGAAATATTGCTTGTTTCTTATTTATCTCAAAATTTTAACACTTCTGTCTTGTGCAAGTTTTATATATAACAACTGATATTGAAGGTACACTGTGACTCATTTTTAACCAAAAAGGGACACACTCAACTTTCCAAATTATTAAAGAAGATAAAGATAAGGGGCAATATGTAAGCAGTCCAAAGTAACTTGCCTATAAACTAGACCCCTCAAACTCTAAATCCTTACCACTTACCATACAACAATAAGAAAGTAAAATGGAATAAGGAAAGAATCAGAATTATTTTACTTCTTTGCTATATTAACTAATTCTTCAAATTAAATCTTATCATCCCAGGTATGTGGATGGCATGGTGGCCTGTATCTGCTAAATGGTACATTATAAAGGAATAGGCACTGTTAGGACAGATGTTAAAAACTGTTAGAAAATTTCAAGAGCAAGTACAACATAAATCAAACTCATGTCCTCCTAATGGTTATAATCACACCACTTCCACTACAACCAGCACTTACTCTACCTCCTAGAATGAGAGCCCTCTTTGAAGAGTTTAATGGATATTAACTTCCTGACTCCTTACAATAATTTCATGAGTCATTGTGGAGGACAGACATTAAACATGGCCCCAGTGACCTTCAATTCTTGGAGTCCACATCTTTGTGTAATCCCCCAAACTCTGCAAGCAGGCAGGACCTATGACTTGCCTCTAACCAGTAGAATGCAGCAGAGGTGACCTAGTCACATGTATGTGGCTATGTGATCACATTGCATTAGACCGTGGTCTCCAGACTCACTGGAGTGTCTCTCTCCTCCAGGCTGCTTTTCAGAAAGCAAGTGACCACACTGGAGGTTCATGAGGTAAGATATTGAGGGTGACCAACAACCGACAAGATGAAAAGGCCACTAGTCCTACAACCCTCAAGGAAATGTTTGCTTTCAAGTGAGTTTGCAGGTGGCTCCTTTCCCTGTTGGAGCTCAGACTAGACCTCAGACCTGGAGGACACCTTAATTTCAGTCTTGCAGAGGACCCAGTAGAGCTATGCGCAGACTCTTAACCCACAAAAACTAGGAGATAATAAATGTGTCTCGTTTCAAACTCTAGGTTTATGGTACTAGACATGAAATAGACACCTCATACAAATATGTATGCTTTTTTACCTGTGTTAGAACTGAAAACTTAAATAAATTGTGTAGTTCACATTGTTAATAAAAGACAGGGTTAGAGTTGAAATCCAGGTACAATAGTACCTCAGTTTACAAACTTAATTTGTTTTACAATTTTGGGAAAGATGACTGCGTTTGTTTGTGTGTGAAAGATGATGACTGTGGTCAGGTTTGTAACCTGATACAGAGTTTGTGAACTGAATTTTCGGCAAACAGAAGAGAAGCATTTGTGAACCAAGTATTACTGTATCTGTTTCTAGAGTATCAATCTCAACCACTACCCTTCCCTGCCTCTGTACACATTAAACCTACGTATACCATATGCAGCTATTTTCTCACTTCCCTTCTAGTCGGAGTGGGGACCCCTAATGTGAGGGCACTGTTACAATTTGTCTCCAGAGATTCATGGTATAGAAGCTTGGTCTCTGATGCAGCAATTGGGGATGGTGGAGAATTTAAGAAATGGGGTTTAGTGCAAACTAATTAGGTCTTTGGAAGCATCAGCCTTGGAAGGGATTAATGCTAGTCTCCTACAGTGAGTGGCATTACAAAAAGTGTACAAAAAGTGAGTCTGAGCCCTGAGTTTCTATGGTTTCCTGACTTAAGATGTCACGTGCTCTCTCACACAAACACACCCCACCATTGTGCCTTTAGGCATAAGAACCTCTCCAAAGCTGAGCAGATGCTAGTGTCATGGTCTTGAGCCTCCAAATGCATGAGTTAAATAAATCTCTGTTCTTTATAAAGTACCCAGCGTAGGGCATTTTGCTGTAGTGATAGAACATGGACTGATACAGGTACCAAATTCAGTGCCTTGCAATCTCTGCGCCCAAATCATGGCATGTCATTTATGCTAGCACAAAAAAGGGAGCAGGAACTAATGAGTCACAGTTGCCCTTCCACAGCTCTGGCATCTGAGGGAGCAAACTCAGAAGCAGACCAAAGACTCCAGCTGTCTGTGGCTCTGAATAAGCTCTGCCAATAACTCAAGTTTCCCCACAAATAAAGCAGAAAAATGAGTCTGTGGGTGTCACCAAGACAGTCTTGGCATGAAAGTCAGGAGTCTCAGGCACTAACTTTGGCTCTGCCAACCAGCAGGCCGTGGGAACCTAAGGAAATCTCTTCACTTCTCCAGGCCTTGTCTTTCTCATCTCGAAAGGGGGGACTTCGTGCTGGATGATATTTAAAGCTCCCAAGAATATTTACATAGTTCTAAGGTACTGTGGTGGTTTGAATTCATTTAATGCCTACCTCTTTCTCTGGCTCCAGAACCGAAGGGGCCTTCATTTCAGCTGCCTAATTTTGAAACCCAGGTGACATATTTCTAATGGACAGTAAAATAGGAAAAAAAAAAAAAAAAGAAAAACGAAAATTGAAAGAAACCTCATGGGGTTAGATACACAAGGAAGGATGGAATTACTAGCTGAAAAGAAATTCTCACCCAAAGCTATTGAAACCCTGAGCTTCCAGCCTGCACATTTTCTGCCCGTCGTCCTTGCTCAGCCGCCAAGGCTCCTGTGTGCTTGCTTTCCCTTGTAGATTGAGTCCCAGCCTCCATGACAGTCTCATTTTTCACTGAATGCTTGCAGTGAATGCTAAACTGTAATCTCTTTTTGCATGCTTCGGTTCCAAATTCATAACTGGAGAAGCAGACCCAGTTGTCTGTAAGCGATCACTATTAGCCACACAACAGAGCAGAGCCAAACAGCCCTGCAATCCGACAGCTTTTTCCCTTCTTCACACTTTGTCAAAAAGCATCATGAGTGACACAAAGAAGTGGCCACTGGAAACTCCCTGTTTTCCAATCCTTTTATTATCTAATTGTTCTTCCTCAAGGCTTGGCCATCATCAAAATAGGCCAGAGTCCCTGCCTGGATTGTTTCCATTTTAAAGAAAAGTGCACTACAAAAGTGAGGCCCTTCCCAAGGGTCCCAGCTCTGTGGTGCTCGCTGTCATTGTCTTAGCCTCTGCTTTTTATGCCCTGGGATGCTTATCCCAGACCCCAACCCGTGACTACAAGGAAACCAATCCCTTCCTGCAACTCTCCAAATTTGAACCTGTGAGGAGATTCTATAAAAACTAAAGCAGTTTTGCCTTTCAAGATACTGGTCCCTCACAGCATTGAGCTAAAATTTTCCTTGAGGAACTTGCATGACAGCACATCTCGTGTGACTTCCTTCTCTGCCTCACTTCCCCATTCCTCTGGCGGTACCTCCCTTCATGATTTCCCAACAACTTGGACCCAAATCCTTGCTTTAAACTTGGTTCCAATGTCCATAGAAATGAGACTCTACTCTCAGTCATTCATTCTCTTGCTATTGCCTTTTTCTAATTTCTTCATGGTCCTTAACAATCTCCAAATATTGTTTCCCTATTATTTATTTACTTACTTTTTCTTTGACTATCTTTATAACATGGCAAGTTTAGCTCCAGGAGAGGGATTTTTTTTTCTGCATCTCAACCATGCTTGCATAATAAGAAATTTTTTGTAGAAATGAATAAATGAATGAATGAATTAGTTTGTTGATGTATTAGCTTTCCTATTGCTTGTGAAAAACACCTGACACAACTTAAATCAGGAGAGATTTATTTTGGCTCCTGGTTCCCAGGGATTTAGTCCATGGTCACCCAGCTCAAATGCAGACATGACATGGTGAAAAAGCCTGGCCGAGGAGAGCTGTTTATACCATCATGGCCAAGAATCGTAGAGAAGGGAGGTGATGGGGGCAAGAATACGTCTTCAGGTTACTCCCTCAGTGACCTGCATCTTCCAAGTAGGCCCACTTCTAGATAGCACATTCAGCCACAAACTTATCAGTAGACAAATCCACTGATCCAATCACTACCTCTAGAACACATTAGACTTCAGAAGACATTTTTAGATCTAACCGATAACACTAGCTCTAGCTTACTATGGCTTTAGGATGCTCTTTTGTACAACAACCAAATTTCCAATTTAAATCTCAAAGTACTCTACAGAGCTTCCTTACACCTCTAGCATTCCCCTACTAAAGGAATATAAAGCTCCTTGAGAAGAGAAACAAAAGATTTGTTTCCAGTGACTTCGATTCAGTACCCAATTATGGAAGCATCCAGAGTACACCAGCCCTGGTCACTCGGTCTTATAAGACATACCTCTACAGAAAGGGCAACATAAAAATGAGAAATAGAACTTTGAATTTCTGTATCAATGTAATTATAGGAACTCCAGACTCTTGCCCCAAACTTAGCTTATTAATTTTTGCCAGATGAAAAATTCATTGTTTCAAGTGGCTACTCTTTGTTCTATAGGATTTTCTCTGTAATTAACTGTATCTCAGATTTTATCTTTCAATCAAGGAATGCAGTTGCTGTCTAGATGGTTGCTAGAAAGCATTTGAAGGAAGTCAAGTCTTCCTAGGTAACCTTATTCTGAATGTGGACACCACAGTGTGTGCCCTTACACATTTGCACATGTGTGCGCACATGTATGTGTCTACCATCCCTGGGAGTGCAATGCATCTTTGATATTGTATACCACCTGCACTTACTCCTTACCCACACACCCCATACCTGGCACACTAATCTAACTTCTTAAAATCCATGCCTGAATGCATACATGACTACTTGAATTTCACTTTTCCCAGAGGCAGAGCCACTAAAATTCTTCAAAAGAGTCCTAAGGTGTATCAAGTCTGAGCAGAGTCTTCAGAAGCCCTCTAGAAAGAAAAAAACAGTGACAATGTCTGGCCCACTAAGAAAAACTAACAGGGTCAATTGGTAGGGGATAAATGGCAGTTACAGAGAAACACAGGATTGCTACTATGTGACTTCTTCACAGCCAACCACGGTTTAGCTATAAACAGTCTAATTTCAAGAAAACTCCTAGCTAGAAAGTTATTGTCAGAGCTGTGTTCACTGCCAAAAATGTCTGTTACTTTGTGAGCACGCGGGACACGCCCAGGTTCCTCTTTTAATGTGCCAAGTAACTAATGGGTAGTGAGTACTAGAAGATGGCTTGTAAGAGACACTTCGCCAAGGAGACTGGAGGCTGCAAAAACCACCCCAAGAATTGAGTGTGATGATGTATTGGAGGCATTCTGTAAACCGTAAATCTCTTTACCCGCACTGTGTGTTTTTATGATGATGATAAATATTGCTGCTAAGTGTGCTCAGTAGATAATTAATCCCAGATGATGCCCCACTGGAAAAAAAATCTGTATGGACAGAAAGTCAGAGTGAAATTCTTTCAAAAACGTAAGTCAGATCATGCTACGCCCCTGCTTGAAACCCTCTAGAGACTATCATCACACAAGGATCAAACTCAAACACCTTACCACAGACCACAGTTCCTCACGGCAAATCTGCTTGCTTCTGTAGCCCTGCCCTTCCATACTTGCTGCTTATGTTGCCACCATGATGACTGTCCTGCCGGACCTCATAGAAGAGTGGTGGTGGACCTACGACACCCGTGAAGTAGTGGGCCATTTGTATCATTGAAAGCTGTGAAAGGTTTATCATCACTGTCATAGAACATCCTTCATGCAAAATCTAGATAGTTCAAGGAAAAAGAAAGTTGTTATCAGCACTAATAATTAGGTCAATTCAAATGAGAGCCACAAAGAGACATACTTTCTATTAGGATAGCTATTTTGAAAGAAAACAGAAATTAAGTGCTGTGTGAATGTAGAAAACTTAGAAGCTAGACAGCGCTGCTGCTGTTAATCTTGGCATGCAGCAACTTCCATACATTCTAAGTTTGATTTAAAAGTCTCTGCATACATAATGAACTGTAACCTAACTTGAGATGTAAACAGGTTTTAACCTACTCTTGTAAAAAGTAGCCAAGTCTCAGACAATCACAAGCAACCAACTATTGAAACTATATTCAGATAAGAGATGTAAGCTCTAACCAGTAGGGTTGTCTCTGTACCTCAGTTCTGGTTTCTGTAAGTCATTTCCTTTTCTTTTGCTAAAAGTATAACTATACAGTAGGACGGGGTGTTCTGAACTATTTTTGGTCCAGACAGATGTGAGAAGTCAATACCCAGCCGAAACAGCTCCTAGCCTGATCTGCACCCTGTGTCACGTCAGCACAGAGGCAAGTACAACCAACCGACCTGATTGAGGATGTTACCAGTGGCCCAGGAGAAGTGATAAGCACCAAAGAATCAGCTACTTTAGGGAAAAAAGCAGATCATCCAGAAGTGGTACCCCCAACATAAACCAAGCGCTGTTGTAAACTACAAAAGTACAGTAGGGTTTCAGTAGGAGCGTGACTTCTTCACTGCAGAATGGAGTGGAGAATAAGCCCAGTGCAGCAGCTGCCATATTGATAAAGAGTGTTGAATCAGGTGCATTTTGAGAAGAGATAAGTTATGTAGGACAGAGCCACATAACACCTATCCTACAGCTTTACTGCAGAACTGAAGTCTTACGTTACCACAGTGACTGGGTGAGAGACGGCCACGTGAGACGGGTGCAGCAAGTGTGAGGGCCAGCGACAGATCCTCGGAGATCCTCAGAGAGCAGCAGGTCAGGCTCAGGGTGGGAGGAGCAAGGGCCTGCATTCTGTAGTGGGAGGCCGAGTTTGGCCTTTCAGAAGGGGCCGGATCTGACTGTGATGACATCTAGTCCAACAGCGTGCTTGAACCCTGCCCCCCACTGCCTACATCCAGCGGAGGTCAGTGGTTTTATCATTTTCCTCCGTATTAGTGTGACTGGGGCTGTACCTCAGTCTGCAAAGTTGTAATAGGCTGGAGATTAGAGATAGGGGCCCTGTGGAGCAGGGAGTTCACCTTATAAACCCACAGGTTGTAAAGCAAGGTGGAGAAGCCTGTGATTTGCTGGATTCCTAAGCTGCAGATCCTGGAAGGGAACCACTGATTTGAAAATACATAGGAATTTTTTTTACCCATTTTTTTTCTCCTTGGTGGGGGATAGAGGTTTATTCCTTGGATTCTTTTTCATTTATTTATTTATGGCATCATTATTTATTTCTCTTTTATTCTCTGTCTCTCTCTCTTTAAATTTGTTCCCTTTATTGTCTTTTTTTCCTTTAGTTTATGCTCTGTTTTTTCATATTTCCTTTTTCTTGTAACTTTCAATACTATCAATTTCTTTTAATAAGGTCTTTTATTTTTATCAGCTCCTTCTCACCTTCTATCAGTTAATTTTTCAATTTTTAAAAATTTTACTTTTTTTCATGCTCCCTTCCCCAAACCTTTGTCCTTAGTAGTGTAACCATGAAACTTTATGAATCTATAGGTAGTTAATACATGTTACTACTGTTGAACACTGTTCATTGTTAGTGGCATTAGTTTCCATTTAGTAGACACCTCCTATAGATCAAATCTACTTTGTCTTAGTGTTTATAACATAATCATAGATCTCTTTGTCATGGTTTAGGGTAGTATATTACTGGTTCTTTTTTTATTTTAAAGAAAAAAAAAGATAAACAAACAATGAAATGGAGTTTAAAAACAGGCTAGTAGGATAGTTACAATAGTTGATACATTACTTATCATTGTCTGATACGTTGCATATCATTGTCTTTCAAGTAGTCATTCAGAGTACAGGCTATAGGCGTGATATCTTGTCTAAACCATATTAGCATAAAGCATTCTTTTCAAGAAACAGAAGCTAGCTGTATAATTATCCTAACTAATATATATATGTATATTTGATAAGATATACATATAGATATATAGATAATTCTTTTTCCCTTTCTTTCCACTGTCACAGTGTTACTCATTCTTAGGGTCTGTTAATGTCCAGTTTTTTGACACTATTGTCACTGATTATATTATCATGTCAAAAGTGACATAGTTGTTGCTATCAATTGGCTTTCTCTGTATGCCAATATCTGGATTGCCTGGGTACCGTAAACAATACTGCAGCCATTCCCAGACAACTGGGTACTGGGCCAAATAAGCGGGCAGTCCTCCCTGCTCCCCCCGGAAATGTAGGTGCCTGAATCTGGGATAGAAGCAAAGCCCAATAGTTACCCATGCTCAGAAGATATTGCTGAATGTACACATTAACTAAGTAGATCTCCAAAGCATTCTACTACAATCAGCCCACAAAACTCAAGACAAAAAAATACAAACAATCAAACAAAAACAAATAGAAACACGGAAGACCAGCCAACAAAATAAACCCAAAAATTTCCCACTTCCCTAAACTGATCCATGAGGGATCATAGTGGGGAAAACCAAAAGCCACACACTCGAATTATTCAAAATGACATCCCGCGAGTTAGCAAAACAGATGAAGAAAGCATTTGGAAACTCACAGAAGATATAAGTGAAAAGACAGTAGGCCAAATAAGCAAAAGGATCGTCAGGTCTACAGAACACTAACGAAAATCTAACAGAGCTAAGCAAAATGTTGCAAAACATGAATGATCAGCATAAAAAAGAAATGGAGTCCATAAAATGGTTCCAAATAAAAATTCAGGAGATTAAAACTTCAGTTGAAAAACAGAGAGTGAGGCTGCGTATATATTTTTGAGGCTTCTGTTCTCTCCTTCAGATTTGACTGCCTTTACAAATTATATTAAGTGGGTTTTTGTATTTGTCTGATGACTTCAATTTTTAAATTAAAATAACAAATGAAACATAATAATTTTTATTTACTTTTCCTTCCCCTCTCTTTTACTCTCTCTTCACTCTCATTTTTTTCTGGATCACTTCCCATTTGCAAAAGACCTATCTCTTTGTTTCCTTCTTTTGCTTTATTTTGCTTTTTATTTGTACTTTGCCTTACTCAAATGAGACAAGATACCATTTAGCATTTAATTTTGTATGTCTGACTTATTTGGCTCAACATTATATTTTCTAGGCAAATCCGTTTTCCTAAATATGCTTCAAGTGTATTAAACTTTATAGCTGAGTAGTATTCCATTATGTATAGATAATACATTTTCTTTGTCCCTTCATCTATTGATGCATATACAGGATACGTACAAGATTTAGCTATTATGAATTGCACTGCTGTAAGCATTGGTATGCATGAATCACTGAAATATGATATCTTTTTCTTGCTCTTTTGGGATGGTACCTAGAAAAGTTAAATGAAATTTAATCCTGGGTTACCTGGGTTAAATGGAATTTTGAATTTTAGTTTACATTTCCACTAACAGTGAGGGAGGATTCCTTTCTCACTACAGAAAGGGAAGTAAAAAGATTTAAGATGCATTACTTAAATGAACCAAATACACACAGTGAATGTAAATATTATATATCATAAACACAAACTGTAAGTAACAATAATAACTAAAAGAACCAAAATGGAGAAAGGAATTTAGAGAAGGAAGGAAGTGGGTGGGAAGAAAAAGGTGATAAAAAAGAATCCAGCTGTGTTATATACATGTACCTACTCCCTACGATGAATGTAAACTTCATGTACTGCAAACATGTACTAATAAAAATTTTTAAATGGGTTAAATAAATAAATAAATGAGACAAGGTCTTTAAATGAAAAGGGAGCGAGGGGAAGGGAGAGAGAGAGGCAAGGGGAGTCAAGAATCACCTTCTGGCTCACAGGAAGATCATAATGGTAGTGTCCTCAAGGGGTTTTGAGCTGCCATGAGTGCTGAGCAGAGGCGATGTCTTGCTGTGGCCCAGAGAGCAGCCCACCCTACCCTGCTGGACCCCAGTTACCAGTTACAATGCCTCTCTCTCTCCAAGCCATCAGCTTCTGTGACTGCATGGATTCCAGGACAGATTTTTTGCTGGTATTAGACAAAACTAATACTGCTAGAGATAATGTGTGGCCTTGCAGGATGTGTCAGAGCATTAGTCATTAACAATGAAGCTCTCTTCATTCTGTGGCCAAAAACACCACTCACTGGATTAAAAGGGAGGAATTACTGATAAAAGTAATGGCATGGACAAATCTTAGAAGCTTTTGATTTGTGAAAGAAGTCAGGCAATTGAGTACCTATTCAATTATTCCACTTAAGGACGCTCTGGAACAGGTAAGACTCATTTGTGGTGACAAAATGATAACAGTTGATGCTGGGAGGGGAGGTATAAGCACAGGGTTGGAATCAAGTAGAAGAGCCCTGAGAAGTAATGAGCTTTCAGAAGTAATGGAGATGTTTTATATCTGGATAAAGGTATGAACTACATGATTGTATTTTCAAAACTCAAACTGAGCACCATCTATTCATTTTGCTGTGTAAATTTGACCTTTAAAGTAGAACTATAAACAAATACTGAACTCCACTTAATGCTTGACATGAACACTGAACTAGTACAAGTGAAATGTACTAAAGTTTGAGTCTACTTTGAAATGAATCTAAAACAAGGTTGTGAGTTCAATCCCCAATACACACACACACACACACACACACACACACACAAATAAAATAAAATAAAATAAAATAAAATAAAATAAAATAAAATAAAAGAGGAGGAAAGAAATGAATCTAAAAGTAAGGTGAGTTGGTGTATATGGAGAGACATGTGATGAGCCTACAAGATTGGCAATCATAGAAATTTAGGTGACAGGTATGTGGGTATTAATACTATAATTCTTTCAAACTTTCTGTGTGTTTAAAAATTGTCCTGAAGAATGTTGACAAAAAAAAATAAGATGAAGTTCAAAAAATTTTTAAACTATTCAGTATTTATAATGTTCTACCCAGGATCATAATATTAAGCTGTCTGAGCATTTTATAGCACCTGGTATACTGATTTTCAAGCGGTATTCCATAGAAGTGTCTCAGGAAGCTTCTCTACTTCAGGCAAATAGCGCTTCTTTAATACAATTCATGTATGGTAAGTTTTGTGTAACATTTTGGCTCAAAAAATATCTCCACTACTCAAAATAGTTGGGCTTTTCACTGTTGTGTTTTCAGCCCTTGGGAGTGGTAGCACTTGACTATAAAGACCGACCCTCTCTTCGCTGTTGTGGTATCTTTGATCTTTAGGCATCAAAAGTCCTTAGCACCTATTCCATCACTGAAACAACTGCAGATGTGTTAATATGATTTCGGTTTCTTCCTCACCTCTGTCGATTACCTGTAAACACTTTGGAGTTAGCACCAAATCTAACAAACACTGGACAAGTCAAGGAGAGAAAATTTTCCCATGATAGTGAATTGCCTGAAATTTAATCTTCCTTCCTTCCTCTCTCCCTTCCTTGCTTCCTTCCTTCTGTCCTTCCTTTCTTCCTCCCCCCTTTCTTCCAATCCCTCTCTCCATTCCTTCCTCCCGCTTTGTACTGACAATTAGACCTATGGCCTTGCAGGTGCTAGCAAATGGCTCTGTCACAGAGCTATACCCCTACCCCATTGTCCAAAATTCTTCTTAAATATTAATTTAAAAAAAAAAGAACACTTACTTTTTGCTTTCCTTCATCTAAGTACAATTTGCACTAAAAGAAGCATGGTGGGGGTTCTCCCCACCCATCTTTCCATCCTGGGATAATGCTCTCTTCTAGTAAAAGGATAGCTCCTGAAGATTACCTGAACACCCACGTATACGTCTTAACTTAAATGGCTAAGTGTTCAGGCTGCCATCTGTGCGTTGAGTCTGTGTGGTATACTTGCCTTTGCAAATGAATAAGCTGACATTCTGGCACCTAAAAACATAAAATTACAAAAGATCTCTCATAATGCTTCAACTCTCTAGTGAAACCCAAGCAAAATATCACATTTTTATGAGAGATCATTGGTTTAGACTTTTGTCCCCCACCCTATGTTGGGACAATCATTTGAGGAAAGGGCACCCCGACTTTCCTCAGACAAACTGCTTTCACACTGTTTTCTTCTAGGAATGTGCAAATGGAAAATGAGCAGAAAGCAAGCTGGAGCAGATGTCTAATATCATTAAATCTGGCTCCAAAAGAATCCAGATCTCAGTTTGGTATATTAATGTTCTATTTATCTTTAAGCACAGATGGATATTTTTATTGGTATTACTTTGTTTATCTGGTTTCCAGAAAGGTTAGTCCAGGGGGCAGATGCCTCCATTATGAGAGCACATTCCTGTGAGGGAGTTAGAAGAGAAGGGCAGTCTTTTCAGTAGAACTTTAATTAGGAAAGCCAAAGTTATAGATGTTGGCAGCGTTTGCCTGATCTAATGAGGCCAGTTGCAACAACAAACAGAAAGACAAATAGGACATTGGCAAGCTTGAGCTTTCCACCTCTCCTCCTCACCAACTGAAGAGGAAAACAAAATACCACAGCTTCATTCCTCCACGTAAAAAACACCACGACAGAGTCTAAATTCTCACAAAAGTGCCACTTTATAAACACCTGGTTATCACCTGCGTTAACTAATAGGTATAGGTCTAATACTAATGGCCTCATTATGAATATGTGGATCTTTCAGAAGCTTCTGGGTAAAGTGATTTCCATATAGTTTATGGATTTTATGACTAAAGTTAGTTACATGATAGCCTGCTATCTTGGGGAAATTAATACCAATTTCTCTCCACAATCATTACCTCTGCATTTTTTTCTGTTGTTATTGTTGTTGTTATTGTTGTTTAATTGATAACTAATTATCTTTCTTTTTGTGGAGGAGTTAAATTGGGTTATGGATCCAAATGCCCAGGAAATTTCTTCCTGGGTTGGATTAGGAGGATATCTAAGCCTGATGGTTCTCTCAAGAATCATTGCTAACATGGCTTCGATGTGTGTGTTTTCTTCATCAGTGGCTTCACTTTTTGGCTACTCATCTTCATCTTGATTCTTTTTTCTACCACCTTCTCTTTACATTCATGTGTCCAAGTGTAAGCATATAAAGAAAAAAATAAAGGTTTAGAAATCCAGAAGTTTAGGCTTAAGAACCAGTTATGTCACATGCCTTGGAGATATGAACACACACTTACCTTCTCTCTATCACGACTTTCCTACCTATGGAATGAAAATCATTGCTTCAATTTTGCCCGCCTTAAAACGTTGTTTTGAACCTATGAGTTTGTCCAGGTCCTTTGAAAACAGTCACCCTGCCTCTTGTAAATCATACCGTCTAACTACTAATAATGGGATTTTCACAGTTTCTCTTTCCCTTTGCTGCCAAATCTGTCTACTCTCTCTGCTCTGTCCATGGTCTTCCCTCTATTCTGAACTTGTCTGCTCCAGTCACTATCCATGCCTGCAAAATCGTAGAGACCTTCCCTGCAACCTGTCTGCCACATTCTCTTCTCCTACTCATCTGCCACACACTGGTCCTGGTGAACCTACCTGATTCAGAAGCATACTGTTCTGATCAATGGCTTCTGGTGATTCCAATTTGTGTGTTATCTCAGTTTGACGTAGTTTGATAGTTAGGTGTACACTCATTAGCCTGCCACTAGATTACCTGTGCATACACAGAGTTAGGTCCCCTTTCCACTCTAATTGACCCAACCACTCCCCTCCACACAATGCCAGCTTTAGTGGGCTGGGCCCTCACCATCTCTCCTTCGTAATTACTACCCCTTCTTCATGCGAACCTTTTCTATCCACCGCCTCCACAGGCGCTTTCCCCCTGAAGGCCCAGCTCAAATGCATCTTCCATGAGGCCACGCCTGTGCCTCTTTTCTTTACCCCGTAACTGTTCTTGGCTACTTCTACCTCTCTTATGGTACTTATTTGAATTCCCTACCATACATTTATCTACTGCATACCTGTTAATATCATAAAGTCCTTAAAGGCAAATTTAGTGCCAGATTTGATTTTTCGTCCCAAAGCAGCTAGTACACAGCAGAGCCTCAGCAAGTACAACTTTGTCTTCAGCACGTGCCTAAGCAAGTGCCCACAGCTGTGAGGCCCGCGTGTCTGGACATAGCTGGCCTTTCCAGTGCTAATGTGCATGAAGAATCAAGGAGCTCTCTGGAAGCTCCTGAGGGAGAGGAGGTGAGGCTGAAATGCTGGCCCCATAACAAAGACTTAGTCATGGTGGCAGGGGCTTGAATTTTTGAGAAGAGTATAATGTTTGCCTTTCAGTTTTGTCTGCCCGCCCAAGAGTTGTTTACTAAAAAAAATCTAGAAGGCGTTGGAACCCAAGCAGCACAATTTAGAAATCCCTGTGAAAACACCGAGAGTAGAGAGGAAGCTTTCTCCTGACTCTACAGATGCAAAATGCTTCTGACCCTCAAAGGGCTCCAGAGGACACGGGGCTGTCATTTGGTGTCTTGAGGACACAGCTCATGAAACCTTGATGGAAACAGTAGAAATGAAGAAAAATAATGCAGATGCAATGCAAGACCTGGCAATTTATTAGTGAATGCACATGAGATCCCTTTGGAGACCTCCCCGAAGTAATTCGCGGGGAGCAAAGGATTGTGAGACCCAGAAATCCTGCAACAGCAGGCGGACACAAGCACTAAGGAGACACATGCAACACGTCTCAGGGGTGTGGAGATAAGAGGACAAACTGGTGTATGCAAAAGAATATTTTCAAAGTACATCTGGTCCCCGGGTTTGGGTTGTTATGACTCATTGGTTCTGTGAGGGTGTTCTTGATTATATAAACGCAGTCTCACAATCTCTGAGACTTGTCACTCTAGGATTAAACTGTCTCAGGACCTTCATCCCCTCTTACATTAAATTTTCTTTTTTTCTCTCTCATCTTTTCATCCCTGTGTGTTACATCTATTTGCATCATCCCTCTTAGGTGCCATAAGTAAGTCCAATGAGCTACAGGGGCTCGTGCCAAAGTCACAAAGACCCTTTGTTTGTCATTGCAAACTTTGGCTATCAGATACAAGCAAAGGGAAAAAAAAGAAAACATGATGTATGCCTCTGGAGTTTGGCACTGGTTTAAATGGTGGTAGAGGAGAGAAAGGGGAATTAGAAAGATAGACTGTCCCGCACAACTGCTCCTCATTTCTCATGCCTGATGATTATTAATTACGTTCGTGCATTGATACAATTTACTAGTTTTCTGAGTAGGCAAATTGCGCTTAGTCATCTTGGCATTTTTAAACATAAATGAAAAATCGCCCAATGCTCTGAGCCAAAAGCGAAGAAAGATAAATAACACCAGGAAGCTGGTTGTTGCCCGTCTGTCATAAAATTTCATTAGTTTTGACAGCTTGTACAACATAAGCAATGAATGAATGCTAACTCCACTTCCTAGTCTGTCCATTCCCATAAGTCACTAGTGCTGCACAAGGCAAAAGAAAGGCCCCCCGAGGGAGTGTTGGGAAGGGACAGTCAAGCCACAGGACCAAGTAAAGCACTGGAGGGTCCCATGGAGGCTAGGAATTTGTGCAGATTGGGAGGAAACGAGACTAGTCTATGGTAGCCATACCACCCACGCTCCTGAGTGAGCCGGAGGCCCCAGTCTATGTGTGACAGCTTCTTTCACCTGTGCTGTCTTTTAGGATTCATTCATTAAGGAAATATTTTTGGTATTCCATGTGCCAGATAAAGCACTGAGTACTGGACATGTGAAAATTCATGAGACACACACACTCAGATGGTTTTGTTTGATACCCAGAAAAAAAGCACATCGGAGAAAGGAGAGAACAATTCCTGCCCATGGCTGGGTAAAGGACAGTGGAAAGTTGCCTCACTGACCGCAGAGCCGTGTACACTTTGAGTTCTGGAAACTAGAGATAGTCTGGGGATACAGGTACTGCTGGTGACTGATGCAAATAGAAATAGAGAATACTTTAGCCTCTAGTTCTGTGTCACTTCTTGGAATGATTCAGTTTTAAAGCCAGTGAGGTTGAGGAGAGAACCAGCCCACTCACAGGTAGGTCAGTTTGGCATGGGAAGTCAGCCCCAGCAAGGCAAGGAAAAAGCATCCATCAAGGCATGTATTGGTGTGAATGTCAGAGTACAAGCAGGGAAAGCAGAAAATGGGTACCTGGAGCAATCTGGAGCACAGCACTAAGACCTGAGGGCTTGTGCCGTGGGCCCAGTGAAGAAGAGCACCTGGGTGAGAGGGCAGAGCCCGAGCTCAGTGAAGGGCGCACCCGCATGGAGAAGAGACAACAATGGCCGCAAGAAAGGCAAAGGGTTGGTTATATACAGAAGAGTGGATCAAATATGCAAATAAGGAAAGGAAGATCTGGTTCTTACTGTCAGAAAAGAAACATACACACGAGGAAAGAAAAAATCTACAATAAACCCTATTTTACTGCATAGAAATTGGAGGAATCACAATGTACATAATGTTTCAATTCTAGAAATAGACAAAGAAATAAATGCAGATGTGTGTATACATTTCCTTCCTACGCCAAATTAGAGAGCCTGGAAGCAAGGACACTCAGTAGAGGTAAGTGCGTCTTTTTTTTTTTTTTTTTCCTCTTGGGATAATTGGTAACGTAAAAGCCTGGGGACGCCTATGGCATATTTGCCATATAGGGAGAGACTGCCAAGAACAGAGACTGACACAGAAGGAGGAAGTAAAACGAACCTCTGGATCCAGCCATTCCTGAAACTTTCTTTGTAGGTAAACAAGCTTCCTTGATTTTTGTTTCTCTTTCTTTTTATTTCTTTCTTTCTTTCTTTCTTCTTTTTTCCTCGTCCTTTATTTCTTCCTTCCCTTCTTTTGCTCGCTTCTTGTTTGCTTGTTTCTTAGTTCTAATCAATTCTAATCTTTCACAAACAGTGACATCCCAGATAAGGATTAGTTACAGATTCTGTCCAAATTGAGTTTTCGTAAAGGAAAGACTTTTGGTTATGGATACACTCAACAAATTCCTAAAGATTGTTTTCAGTTGATAACAACTTCAAATACTAGGACTAATTGGAAGGCTGCTTCGTCTTTCTTAAGGTATTCCATTAAATCATTCATTCCATTAAATCAGTCATTCGACAAATATTAACTGTGTGTCAATAATGTGCCAGGCACTGTACTAATTTCTTGGAATACATCAGTGAAGAAAAGGACAGAGAACATTAACCACAGAGAATCAAAGATGATTCTAGGGTTTTATTCCTGAACAAATATAATGATGAAATTGTCATCAACTAAAGGGGAATGATCTAGAGGTAGATCAGAAGATGAGTTCTGGACAAGATAAGTCTCTGAGATCTCCAAGTGGAGATCCTGAGTATCAGATATAAGAAAGTTTGGCATTATTATTTGGAATAATGAGTTTATTTAATTTTTGTGCAATTTGTACAAATTAGCAGATGTATAACAGTTCATTGAAGGAACAGTTTCTAAGCTCAATGTTACAAAAGCTAAGCTATTGTTACCAATAGTTCCTAAAACCTTAGTTTGTAATTCCCAATGCTGCTGTCTCCTGAATAACTTTGTCCATACCAGCAATTCACAGACTGCAGTTAGGTCACCCCTGGGGAATTCTTAGACCTTTCCAGGGTATCTGAGCGATCAATATGATTTTCAAAATAATATGAAGGCATTATTCACTGTTTTAAACTTACATTCTCTTGAGTACATAGCAAAATTCTACAGAGTCTACATGACATAGGATATCTCAGTACATTAAACATAGAAGCAAACACGAGAATACTGCTTTCTTCTACTAAAATGATATTAAAAGAAATTTGTGAAACTGTAAAACAATGCCACTCTTCTCACTAAAATGTTCATTTGGTAAACAGGCTTATTTTTAAAGTTACTCATACTAATACGTAGTGGGGTTTATCTTTGTTACTTTTCAGCAATTCAATAAATGTTTTAATACCTAATATAATAAGCATCACTTGGTTTAACCTATATATTAAGCATCACTAGGTTTAACCTATATAATAAGCATCACTAGGTTTAACCTACAAACCACAATAACTGTAGAGAATCACAGTAATTTTCAGGAGAGCTAAGTGGATCCATATATATGCGAGTCACACTCTCCAGTATCCTGCCTGCGAACCCTTCAGTGGGACCTGGACTCCAAAGCTGGAGGCTCATTTACCCACTCACCTGCAAATGCACACGCTACAGAAGGCTTAAATGCTTCTGTGACAAACTTCAGGTTTTAGATATGGGGAAAGTTGGTCCTCATGAAAAACTTCCCCTCGCGGAAGGACTTGAAGAAAATCAGTCCAGTTTGTTTCACAGCTAGTTTCCTAGATGATCCAAAGCAGACTGGCTCACCTCCCTTCAAACTCTCTTCTATAAAAAATAAATTACGGGGTGAAAATAATCCTCTCACACACTGATATCCCAAAAATAAGGATTAGTTATAGATTCTGTCAAAAAATTCCAAGATGTATGAAACTTGTTAAATGTCAAGGATATATATAAACTAATAATGACTTGAAACAGATACAAATTCTTACCACAAGCACTTCTTCTGTCCTGTGCAGTATTTCAAATCTTTTCTTGTTAATTTAGGGATCTGTTTCTGACTTTTTGAAAATTGTATCTTACATCTTTATCTATAAATTTCCTATCCATTATGACTTTAGCAATCCTAGAATAACATATGGAATTGAATTCACAGCAAAGCAAATCAGTCTTCCTGAAATATGCTTGTCACCTCCTTTCCAAGAAGGTGATAAAGTGATGAAGTGTTTCTGAAAAACTCTTGTGTCTCAAAAACAGTAAGTACAAAGTACATGCATGCAATATTAATTCATTTCTCCACCATTACATCTTGAAATACTACTTTCATTTCTTATAAAGCAGTACTTTATAATGTAAAGTTTACTTTAAATATGCAAGACTTCTGCTTTGAAAATGACACTACGGTAACACAACGCAGGTTCCTGCTATTTTTTAGAAAACACAGAAGAAGAAAGAAACATTTTAAAAAGAAAAATCCACACATTCCTCAGTAAGAGATGGAAACACAATCTAATGTCAAGATCTTGTGGAACACATCATTGATCATAAAACAAATCTATAGAGATAAAGACTGCCTCTTGTCGCAGATATCAACTAAAACACCATATATAAATTCTGTGGCTAATTGAGAATTGTTTTAAAAAGTATAAAATCTAACATCTTGCTTAAAGAAGACATTACATCACAGTAGCACACACAAAAGAAGTTAAAATGTAAACAATGAGCATGAAGGAAATAATGACCCGTACAAACATCAAAAAATTCCAGAATAGCTACGCACCACGTTGATTCAGTACTTAAGGTATCCAAGTCAGCAATATGCATCAGTGTATATGATATATATACTGACCCAAAAGTTTTATTTTAGGAATTTTTTTCTATTTTTGTAATAAAAGAGTCCTGCATTTATGAAAAATGTGGAAAAAGATTTTCCAAGTGAAATATCCATCACAATGATCTTTAAAAAGATCTCCTTCTCTGGAGGTCATGAATGTGACCCACTGAGTTGATGGGGCTCTCCCAATGAGCTCCATGGGTGGGCACGCAAGTTCCAGGAGGAGTACCATGTTGAACCCACACAGCTTTATCCCAAGGCCAGCTCTCAATTCTCAACTTACTGTGATAAAATGACCTGAGTCTTCCACATGTACTCCATTTGCCCACACCAGTACGGGCTTCTTGCCATGAAAGCACTGTCTTGCTTGCTATGCAGAATTTCTACTTCTATAGTGACTATTATGTAAATTTTCAGTTATAGCCAGCAGACATAAATACATACACCTGTATACACAAAGACAGAGAGACAGACAGACAATGCAAGAGAAAGAAAACCAACTATGGAGTCGAAATAATTAAGAAAAATAGTTATGATGCCTTGAATTTGAGAAATCAGTATGAGTTTATACTGCTTTATTGTTTTTTCTAGTTCTTCTCCTCTTAAGGAAACCAGAAACACTAGCTTCCCAAAAGCAAAATTCACATAGCTCCAGATCATGGATTCTAAAGACCATTAACTCCTAACTAAAATCAGGGGTCCTCATAGAAATGATCAGAGCAGGGCATCTACCTCAGAAGCCTGAAAACTGTTGCTTGGTCAGAAACCAAAGATTTATTCAGGGTAATAGAGTTGTGCTAAAAGGTCACAGGGATCACTTAGCAAAGTTCCCATGAGCTATATTTAGGACAATTTAAGTGGCAAACTAATAATAACTGCTCTTGAATAAACACAATTTCATAATTTTGTAGTGATTATAGAGAAGAAAAGTAAAATTACATATGATAAAACTATGAAGCAAGACTGCAAAAATCAAAATAGTAGTTATCTGTAAGATAAAAAAGGAAAGCTAACTACTAGTGAATTCACCATATCTACATGTTTACCAATTTACCATATCTACATTTTTTTAAATTTTCTGTATGTGTCATATTTTTTAATGAACAAACAAAAACACTAATGACTTAAATCTGCACAAAACAAACAATCCATCAAAAGAATCTAGAAAGATCAAAGGATCAAAATTCAAGAGTGGTAGAATTACAGAAAATTTTCTATTATCTTTCTTTTGTTTTTCTCTTTCCTAATTTTCTACAGTAAATATGTATTACTTTAGTAACATGAAAAAAGTGAAGCTACGAAGTGTGCATATGGTGCACACAAGGCCAGCAGAGCACAAATTCCATCTAAAACTCTTTTATGATTTAATTATATGCACCTCTACCTTTTCTTACATTCATCTTTCCACTTTTCTTTTTTTCCTAACATATCACAGAGGAAGAAATTTCACTGCTGATGGCAAGAGTAATCAGAACTTTTGGATTCATAGACTCGACATACTCTATACAGATCTCAGTTTCTACTCTAAAGCAGTACAAGAGAACAAAACATGAAAACGTATGTGATTGAACTGCAAAATAATACTTAAATTTTTTTCAATACCAAAATATATCTGGGACTCTTTAAGTTCTTCAGAGTTGATGACACATTTCTTAAGGAGCTTTGGTAATATAAATCTCTCAGTTTTGAGGCAGAATTTCATTTTTGGAAATAACCAAAAATCTTCCAGAGCCAGTCTGATGAATGAGGTGGTTGATCAAGCAGGAAAGTATTTTTGGTTAAAAGTGAGATGTAATTATAGAGTAATGTGATAGAAAATATAAAAACCAGCTCAGAATTCATTCCAAAGTGGAAATCTTTAAACATTTTGAGGCATTTTTGTGAGGACAGGAAAATGAAAAGCCTTCCCAGTGAGTGTTTTGAAAGACTTGTTTATCACTATCATTCCCTGTTTATTTCTACCATTGTAGGAGGATATGACAACCTCTGACCTTCATGTCCTCAGATCAGACATGCTTCACGTCCCCTAAAGCAATCCTCTTGTTTGGTATAACTGTGACTTCTACCATTACAGGAAATTACCTAAAAGTCTCTATCTTCTTGCCAACAACTTCAATCTAATCACCCTAAATGGTCAACTCCTTCACATTGTATTTTAGTCTGGGAGTGGGTATCTCAATCTCCCTGAATAGGATCTTCGGTAATTATTATAACACATTCCATTCTCTTGTAAATGAAAACCAATCAAAAGATGTGTAGAAAGTGTTTGAGTTGAGACAATATCTTCTGGCTTTTGCTTTTGAGGTAATTTTCTACCTAAAGTCTTCCACCAGCGAAGCCGGAACTTGGGAGCCGTAAGAGCCCACATCACTTATACCAGAAATTTCTTCATTCTAGGATTGATTCTGTACAGTTTTTCTGTATTAGGTCACTAATGTTTAAGAATAGCCTTTTCAACAGGCTGCTCTGAGGCAGAGAAGAAAGAATACCAAGAGACCACATACCCCAGCCCTACAGTCTTTGGGAACCTCTGACCAGAGACTGGGGCTCTGGAGTGTGGCTGAGTTGAGCAGAGTAAGATCAAACCAAGCCCTGAGACTCCACATCCTCCATTCCATACACTCTTAAAAGCAGAATATTATGACAACATGAAAGAATACCAAGTATGTAAATCCCAGTCTAAGATCCAGGACTGCTTTAGAAAATGAAGTAAATCTCCAAAATACAAAATAAAAACAAACGAGGAGTGTAAGACTGTAAAAGCCATATTAACTGCACATTTCCTTAACCAGGCTCAGTATGTGCTATTGATTGAACCTGGTTCTAGTTTTTGCAAACTGTATTAATTTCAAAGGCTCCCTTTTTGTCCAACTAAGTTTATAAACACAGCTATTTGCTAATAAATGTGACCTTTAAGTCACATTACTCTAAACAGACTTACTCTGTGTTAAGACTAAAGGAAGAGGGAAAAGGAGAGGGAGAACGAATGCCCAGAGAAAACCCTTGAAGCAACTGAATACAGTTCCTCCTCAACCACTCAAACCTTGAGCAAAGCTCAATGGCTATTTTTGTTCAAGACTTCACCCATTCTTCTGGTTAATCAATAAAAAATTTTAACCTATTGACTGTACTACACAGTATGCACTGGATAAATACAGTGAAAGTACAGAAATTAAATGAATACAATCATTTTCTTAATGACTTTGTGCATAAAGCCATAAGACCTTTAAATAAATAGTATTGATTTTGGTAACATTTGGGAAATAGAGAACTTAAGATATATAGATAAAGTCAAACTTTGAAGGAGAAGAGGTGATCTTGTCAGTAACCAGTAGGACAGGAAGGTTTTGAAGAAGCTGACTTTTGAGTAGTCCTTTTAAGGAAGTTTATTATTTTGGCAAACAGAAAATTTAGACATCATTCCAAGAATAAGCAAATGAATACATCTAAAAAGCAAGAGGAAGTGAATTAACACAGTCATATACCATGTATTCACACACACACACACACACACACACACACACACACATGCACTTACATTCTCTTTCCCTAACATGAACGCAAACTTCATTGTAGAAAATATGTATTAATTTAAAAAAACAGATCAAGATCATACCACAATCAATTTCAGGAGCTCAGCTCCTAACTCAAACAGGAGAAACTTGATCATGATTCTGCTTCAGTTATTTATCTGTTTCAAAAATGTCCTTATTCACACCATTAATCCCAGCACTTGGGAGGCTGAGGTAGGCAGAGCATTGTGAGTCCGAGGCAGGCTTGGGCTACAACATGAGCAAGGCCAGTCTGAACTACATAGCGTGACCCTATCTCAAAAAGCTAGAGCCAGGAGTTTGGCTCAGTGGCTTACGTGCCTGCTTGACAGGTGTGAGGTTGTAAGTTCAATCCCTGGTGCTACAAAAAAAAAGTCCTTATTCTGCTTCATCTATGTTATTTTCATCTTTTACTTATTGAGTCTTTTATTTATTGAGCCTTTTCATCATCCTACCCTGATATTAGACAATCTTTCTCCATTTTATGTCAAATAATACAAAAGTTTCATAAATGTTTCCAGAGCTCAGTTTTGTTAAGAATCATCATTATTTGGTTGGGAACATTTAATGTTTTCACACTTCTGTGTACTGAGAACATTTTGGATCTGATGTCTCCTTTTCTGAACTTTTGTCTATAGATAGTCTATGAGTTTACTGTGAGTCATGAGAACCATAAAATTGTTCATTGAAACACAAGTAGCAGGTAAATTGCATCATAAAATGTGAGAGGAAATTGGTTAGAATTCCAACTCCAGTGTGTCCAGCATGCATCAGAACACAGACACACAGACATGCACACATGCATGCACACACACACACACGCACACACACACACACATCTATCTACAATTAGTCATCTGCCATTGCCTGTCTAATTAGCCACCTGTTTTCTTGTCCTAGACTACATGCTCAGCACTCTTGGACTCTGAAATATGAGACTGATTACATCGTTGCGTAAGTTTTAAAACTGGTTTGGAGTTCCAAACAATTTTGTGATTTTTAGCTGTTTGGTATTTATTCTTCCCTGAGTAGATGATATGATCTTTGAAGATGAGAAGACTTTTTTCATATAAGCATTTCCTTTCCACCTACACCTCCCATCATATGCTGGCCCTTTCAGGAAATGCTCAAGAAGCAGTCCATGCACACAACACCACACACATATGCACACTTGCACACATGGTGGTGACTGACTCGGTTTCAAACAGTGGTTATTAAAATTGTGCTTGGACTTTATCAAAGATCCCTTTGTCAAATGGCCTTTCATAAAGGTTTCATCAAGAAGAAATTGAATAATTTAGCTTTCTATAACTTCCTTATTTTTTGGCTATTTGATCCAAAGACCACTTAGGCAATGGTTGTCTCACAAGCTGTTGAGAACTGAATTAGATGAATAGCTCTATGGCTAGCAAGTAAGGCTATAATTTTGTACGATATTCATAAATATAACTATTGAGCAACTAAAGTATGTTCAATAATGTAATCACTACAGACAAATATAAATGTAGTACTTTAACCCCAAGAAATACTCAGGCTTAGCTAAGAAAGAAAACATAACTAACCTAAGATAAATTAATTATATACATTTATAATTGACCAGTAAGCCAGACAGTGAGGATCACATGAAATCAAAAGTGTGTTTTCTGTGAGCCATAATGTTCCCAAAAAGCTTCACAGTACTGGGGTTTTACCTTAAAAATATCTATATTTCAAATTGTGAGGTGGTACGACTTTGTCCATCTCCCCACCCCTGCAGAGATTGTTCCCAGACTGCTGTTCTTTGAATGGTTGTTCTGTCACTTTCTCCAGCACCCTACTCAGCTGCGAAATCTAAAGGAGCCACCCAGTGATCTCCTAGCACACTACATAGTTTTGAACTTCTCTCTACTACTTAGCATCTAACATTTTAATTGTTTTTCCTCGTCTAACTGCTCTCCCTTTAAAATGGCAACTTCAAAAGAGCAGCGATACTGTCTTATTCCATGACATGCACAGTTCCTTGTAGATTGCGTTAGATGCTCGATAATACCAGATAGTCACATGATGATTCCTTAAAGGAATCATGAAAATAGCATAACAAAAGACATGAGAAAGCTAGAATGTAAAGCATAAGTCTATGAAGGTAACACTTTCAAACTGAGTGACAAAGTTAGATAAAAAAGCAGTGAACAAGAAATATAAACAGGCAATTGACAAAAATGTAAAACTAAAATATTAAATAGCCACATAACATACATGCTCTCATATGTTATTAAAGAAACACTAACTAAAATAATTTACATTTAAATTGACAACATGGACAATGGACATTTGAAGCCCAGAACTGGCAATATTTACCAAATCCATCATTATTTGTAAAGGAAAGTATGCTTCTAATTCTGAATAATCTGTGTATAGTTTGACCTAACAATTTTATACCTAGAATTTATCTTAGCAAATAATTAGGCAAAATCCAGGTTCAGATAGTGTCAGTCTCAGGTATGTATGTAAAAATGAAGCCTACATAAATGCATCCCAATGTGCAATTAGTTTAATAGATTATGGTATATTCACGCGATAGACTACTATGCATTCATTAAATTGTTTTAGGCATGAAATATGTTCATGGTGCATCACAAGTGAAAAAAAATTTAATAGACAGGTTGTACTATCATATAATTTTACAAAAACAAAAATTTTAAAAATTTATGTGTTGAAACTAAACTGGATTTTGAGAACCAGCACTGTCAAGTGAAAGGACTAGCTGTATGTGCCAAGTCCAGCGAAGTTTTCCAGCTCAGTTATAAATTTTGAAGCTGAATTAGTTTGTAGTAGACATAAAGAAAACTAACCAATCAATATGAGATAGTTATTAGCTCTAGAGAAAACAAAAATTGCACAGTACAGGACAATGCCGTCAGTGTACAACAAGGCTCAGCTATGAATTACATTTGCCCTCCTGTTACAGTGTGTTTGGATGGCTCCCACTTAAGCCTAATGTAATCATGGATGGGGCTGAGTCTGGCATTCGTGACTGGTTTGCTGTCTGGTGCTGGGATTGATGGTGTGAGTTCCCAGGGGTGGAGACAACATACAGTGTAAGGGCAGGAAGAAAGCATGTCTTGGCTCTCTTGCTGGTTTGTGACTTGCTGGTTGTGGCCACCATGAATGGCTGGCCCACAGCCACACCACCCTGCCTTGCAGCCAGCTGAGTATGGATTGAAATCCCCAAGAACTGTAAGAAATAAACCTTTCCTTCCTTCATTTTGTGCATCAGGTATTTTGTCTCAACAAAGAAAGAAAAGTAACTAAGACAGAATTTGGTACCAGTTGAGTGGGGTTGTTGCTGTGACTAAACTTGACCATGTGATTCAAGACCCTTTGGAAATGGCTTGTGGGAAGAGTTTGGAAAGGTTCAGAGATGCCGCCTGAAAGAATGGTGCTGGAATAGCTTAGGCTGTTCTGTATGGGAGATTCTGGTCAGAGCTCAGAAGACCAGAAGGCTGATAAGAAGCCTGCTGGTAAAGACCAGACTTGGGAGGTTTCTGCTGGGAAGAAGGATCACGTTAGTTGTTGGACTGCACACAATGTGTGTTATGGCTTGGCAGAAAGTTTGTCTGTGTTTTGCTCATGACCAGAGACTGCCTGAGGCTGAGATTAAGGGCAATGGGCTGATTAATCTGACAAAAGGAATTTCAAGGTAGTCTAATGTTGAGGCAGTGGCATGGCTATTGTTGAGGGCTTTTAGCCAGATTTATGTTGCAAATCAAGAGCAAAGAGCCCAGTATGGTGATTTAAAACATTGTGAGTTTGACCAGAGTGCCGTGGACTGTAAAGATAGAGCTGAGACCTCGATTGCTGAGAAGTAACAAAGAAATAAAAAAGATGGCCTTGGGGCATTCCAGGAAGCCTCAGAGCACCACATTCCAGAATGGTGACAGAGGCCACAGGAGGCTCCAAAATGGTGGCAGCTGCACCAGGTTTCAGAATGGTGACAGCATAGAGAAGCTGTTCCTCACAATCAGGTTCAAAGAGCTCAGCGATTCAGGCACTCAACCCCTACAGCTAAGAGAGAGGGAAGCCTAGTCACTGCTCCAGCTGGCAGCGGACCTTGGTGGCATCCATGTAGCTCTGGTTTTAAATGCAAGGAAAATGTACAAGTTCTGAGGTTAAAGGAGCTTCCACCCCAATTTCAAAGGACCTGGGAGGCCAGAAAGTGCGCCCCTGAGAGTGTGACATGTAAAGATGTGAGGGTAAAGCCAAAAGTGCAGTGGAGACCCCAGAAGTTTGGAAAAGCCAGGAACGTGGATCGTCCAAGGAAAGCTGCAAAGACACAGCAGAATGGGCTTAAGAGAAAAGTTGTAGGAACTGGAACCCCTGGAAGTGCCTTAGGGGTGAAGTCATTCAAACCCTTTGGAGTTCACAATTTGCCACGGATTGTTTCAGAAGCTCAACCTGTAACTATTAAGACTTAATGTTCACCCTGTTGGATTTTGAACTTGCTTTGGTTTCAATGCTTTGTATTCCCGTTTGTAACTTTTGGAATGGTAATGTTTATTTTGTGCCTTTGCATATGGGATATGATTAACTTGTTTTCATTTGTACAGGGGGTTACAATTAAGACTTTGCCATAGATCTGGGAGGAGACTTGGGACTTGGACTTTTTAGTGATGCTGAAACTGTTAGGACTTTGTCAACTCTCAGATATGGACTAAATGTCTTTTGTATTAAGGATGTACATGAGTCTTTATCAGGCCAGGGGTGGAATGTTTTAGTGTGTTCAAATGGCTCCCACTTAAGCCTCATGTAATCATTGACAGGGCTGAGTCTGGTATTCCTGATTGGTTTGTTGTCTGGCACTGGGATGGATGGTGTGAGTGCGGCACCCACCCAGGGGTGGAGCCAACGTACAGTGTAAGGGTGGGAAGAAAGCGTGTCTCGGCTCTCTTGCCATTCGCACTTTGCAGTTTGTGACTGCCATGAGGGAACGGCCCTCAGCCACACCACCGTGCCTTGCAGCCAGCTGAGTATAGATTGAAACCCCCAAGAACTGTAAAAAGTAAACCTTTCCTTCCTTCATTTTGTATATCAGGTATTTCATTTCAACTATAAGAGAAAAGTAACTAAGACAACTCCCTTATTAATACAAACACTAAGAAAAGATATCACTGAAAATCATGATACAAATATTGAGAAATGGGAGAAAAAGCCTATGCATAAGCACTTTTTGATAAAGCTAAATTCCCTTATTCCAAAGCAAAAAGCCAATAGATAACATCTAACAGAAAGTCAATAAATAAATCAAAAGGATACTACTTCATGAATTTATTTCCTTTAGTTTGAATTCTCTTTTTATCACATTTTATTGGAACTTGTTTACACTATATAATGATTACATTTCTCATGGAGAGCTGGTGCGTGGACATAGCACATCTTTTCATCCCATTCTCCTCTTCACCATCACTCCACCTCTTGGTCCTGTACCCTTCTGTAAAAGATCTATCTCCCTATTTCTTATTCTCTATCTTTTATTTTTCTCTTTATGCATACTTCAGTTTACTCATGTAAGAGATATTTAAGTTTGTGTGTCTCATTCACTTCACTTAACATTATCATCTTGAGGTGTTTCCATTCTTCTACAAATGACTCAAATTTATCCTTCTTTATGGCAGAGTAGTACTCTGTTGTATATACACACCTTATTTTCTGTATTCATCCATCTATTGATGGACATATAAGCTGCTTCTGCTGCTTCCAAGATTTAGGTATTATAAGTTACGCTGTTTTAAACATGGGTATGCGTGTGTCAGTATAATATGATGTCTTTAACTCTTTGGGAAAAATACCTAGAAGGGGAATAGCTAGGTCAAATGGAATGCCTAGTTTTAGTTTTTTGAAAATCTCCATACTGATTTCTGTAGTGGTTGTACTAGTTGGCATTCCCCACCTACAATGTATAAGTGTTTGCCCACAACCCCACCAGCACTTGTAATTATTTGATGTCATGATGATGGTCGTTCTTTCTAGAGTAATACCTAAGCTCAACATGGCTTTAACCTGCATTTCTCTAATTGCCAGCGAAGTTGAACATAGATTTAGAGACGGCAGATGGCTGTTTTCACTAGAAGTATTAAAATTCTCAATAAATGTGCCCCTCCTGATTTGATATAAAATTATAATTGAAATAGAAGTTGGAATTTTGACAGTAATTACTTTGATTTTTTGTTTAAACTGGACTCAATAACACATCAAGTAGCACTTTGCATTATTAGAAAAGTTTCCAAATTAATAGCACTCAGTCAAACAAAGGTTGAGGAAGTATTTTCTTCTTGATTTGTATTTTTAGGGCAATGTTTACAAATATAAAGAGAAGTAAGTGCTTTCCCATTCTCAAAGAATCAATAATGCTCCTTCAACTCCAGAATTAAGGACCTGCACTCTCTCAACCTGCTACTCTTCCTTACTGATGTGTGGTGCTTCTCAGCTTCTCCACCAGCAGGACTAAGGAAGGACACCCAGGGTGATGATGGAGGAAATGAATAGCAGTAGAAGAAACACTGTCTATGTTCAATAAACATTTCTGCTCTGTCCCAGTCCCTGCAGCGGGAGGGCCTGGAACCTGATTAAGAGACACTTACACAATTTTAATACATTGCAAATGTTGTAGTCAGGGGTTGTAAGGAGAATAATTACATACAGGACACGTAATTTGTAGTATTACTTATAATGATCACCCAAGGAGTCAAATACAAAGAAAATGCAGGAAATCTGTCCACAACACTAAAGGCTTAGAAAATCCAGCCGAGGGCCTGGCTTCCATGGCAATAACCTGCATGAGTTCAGCTGAAAACCTGAAGAAAGCCCACGCGACAATGACTCATGGAAGTCTATTTCACAGATCTGTGCTGGGAAGGCCCAAAAGTCAGTGGTGGAAGCTAGAAAGTCTATGCCAGCAGGGTGAAGAATCTGTGCCTGTAGGGTGAGGGCTCTACAGTGGAGCCAAGAAGCAATGCTCAAAATGAGGACCAGGGCTCCCCTGAAAGTACCACAGCCATTCTCAGTGACAATGAGGTCCCAATATCCTCCAATGATGAGAACAGTCAAATTCATATCAGGAAGCCAGAGTGACAAGCTTCTTCTGAAGACTGAATGGCACACATCTTCCCCTCTGGAGCCAAGAAGCAATGCTCAAAGTAAGGACCAGAGTTCCCCCAAAGTGAACCGACAGCCATTCTCAGTGACAAGGTCACAAGCTCCTCCAATGATAACAGCCAAGTTCATATCAGGGAGGCCCACATGACACACTCCTCTAGGAGAACCAACAGTTCCAAACAACAGCATTCACTCAGGAGAACCCACAACACTCTCTGTCTCTCCAGGTCTCCTTCTATGCTGGCAACAGTCCTCAGGTGGGCCATCCACACTCAGAACCACCCTGATTCAGTTTAGCTGGTGTTTAAATTGATCACGAGTTACCAATCCACTACAGCAACAAATACTATGATTAAAAATACACACAGGGAGAGTGTGGCGATAGTCCCTCATCACCACCAAAAACCTGATGAAGTCTGGTTTTAAGAAGCCAGGGGGATTAAGAGAGGAAGAATAGGATGACAATGAAGAGATTGAAGCATGTTTAGAATGGGGGCTCTGGAGCCACACAGAAATTGACACTGATCCCAGTTTCTTCATTTATGGAACCAATATTAAATTAATTTCACCATACATTAGTCTTCCTGGTTGTCAAATGGAGAAGGTAACTGCAGTTCTGAAAGTCAGAAAAAAATGAATGCAAAGTGTCTGTGAATAACAGACACTCAAAATACTTCCTATAGTTGCTCATGTGAACATTGCCATCATATAGAAAGGATGGTAGCTTCTTACTGTTCAAGAGGGAATGGGTAGAGAAAACAGCTCTGCCTCTACACTTCAGAGTCCTGAAGAAGAAGCTAAAGATCTCAAATAATTTGTAGGAGTTTGGATCAGAGAATAATCAAGAGTTGGTATTTTGATGGACTGGGGACATGTGGCAAAACTCAGAGCAGACATTGAATGTAGTCCATTTGGGAAGAGGATCCTTAGACATCTGATAGTATTTCTGTTTTTCCCAGACCAACATACAAGCAGCGGATAAATTCATTGCCTCCCAGGAAAGACACTAAAACAGTGGTAAAAATATTAGGCACATAAAGGTCATGGAAGTAGCAATGAGAAAAACACTTTTGATTACCCAAGTTAACCAGTAAGCAAGAACCAATGACCAAGAATAATAAATAAGAGGTAGCAATGATGACTACAGAATTAGGGATAAGAGGCTCTACCTTGATTCACGGCATCAGTCTGCTAGAAGTTAGGAGAACACTTGGGAAAGGAAGTTGATTAAAATAAAATACAAATTAAGAAAGACAATTTTTTTCTTTGAAAACTAATAGCTACATAAACGAGTAATTTACCTAAAAATTTCTTCTTTAACTTAAAATGACTTTCCCTAACACGTGTTCATCTGTTTCTGCAAAAAATAAAATAAAATAAAATAAAAGTGCCAGTAAGTTCAGTAAAAGAATTGGAGAGAGACTGATATTATAAAGGAACTTAGAATGCTCAATAAAACACACTGAAGTTTAAAAACTTCCAGGAAAAGAACTAGAATCCCATTTCATCAAAATCATTAACTGTCACTCTACATTAAGCCCTGATTATTTTTTAATAAAGAAAGGCTTATTAAACTCATGGTTATGAAACACATTTGTAAAAGGCATATAATTTAAGTGGAAAGAGAACCCAGAGCTTTGTGATCAAATATTTATTTACAAAGTAAAAACCTAACAGTGCTTAAGTGAAAGAAAACCCTTTTACAGTTAAGCTTCCCTCCAACTGACACTGTGCTTTCCAACATGGAGGAAGACTACTCTGTTTCTTCCAGCCCTATCTGCTATACTCATTCTTTGGAACTCATAGAAAAAAGGAGAAAAGCAAAGACGTACATGCTGGAGTGGACTGGTGGGAATTTAGTATTCTGTAATGGTCACCCAGGACCTGGAGTAGTCACAGAATGACCTTCAGTCAGAAAAAAAAAAAAAAAAAAAAAAAAAAAAA